>JADRCC010188731.1:625-16850 GCA_019843855.1 Hylomyscus alleni
AAAAAAAAAAAAAAATGAAGGGCAGTACATTGATGGACCCTGATCATGCTGGGGGTGGAGGTGAAGAGGTGTCCTCCGTGAAAATGATGCCGATCCACTGAAGACCAAGCTGAGAGACAGATCCAGCCAAGGTGGGAGACAATTCCTGACCCCCAGTGACATCACGTGCTTTGCCTGTCTTTGTGTAGCTGCCACTGGTTAGTAGTGGCTGTCATTGTGTCTCTTTATAATCAGATTCTGGCTGTATTGATGGTGCTCATTTACAACATGGCATATCACCTTCAAAGCACCTCTAGGAGTTAAATATGCCACGGGCCTTTTTTCCATATTTTACAGATGAGATACCAGGGCTAGAGAGGAGCAGTGCTTTGTGGAAGGTCACACAGTTCTCCAACAGCAAGACAAGGATCATAAATCTGGTCTTACAACTCCAATTCAGCACCCTTTCTACTACAATATAACCTACAGGAAATATAGCAATTCCACTCTCTCCTCTCCCTCCTCTACTTAGGAGAAAAATCTATCTCTCCTCTAACACTCAACAGACATATTTTATTGGGTATTTCTTCCTTTCTGTAAGAAACTAGGTTTAGTACTGAACAGGAAGCTTTCTCCATGCTAGCGAGATTTCATAGAAGTAGAGGGTGCTGTGTAGGCTTCGCAGAGGTTAGGGGAGTCACAAAAGGACTTACTCAGATTTCTGTGAACTGCAATAATTACCTGCAAAGCAAGACATTCTCATGGGTTCAATAGTGGCACAAATGTTGTGGAGGTAACCAACAACTTTCTTATTGGAATTAAGTCCTGTTCCACAGGAGGAAATGAATGTCTAACACTGTGAACCTGTCAAGAACACACAGATAGGAAACTCTCAAGCTCCAGGGTTAACTTACTATTATTCTGTTAAATGAACAGTGTCCAACTGCTCTATAAATTCATGTCTCTATACTCATAGATAAGGGCAGCCTCAGGCCTCATCAGAGCAGTCTCTTTGTACAGGTGATGGTAGCACATGTTCACATGTCCATTGCTTTCTCAGCCACAACTGGGTCATCTATACCAACTCCCCAAGGCTCGGGGAGCATTCTAGAAAGGGGGATGGAAAGATTGGAAAACCAGAGGTCAGGGACAACCAGAGTAAAATGGCATCCTCTGGACACAATAGGACTACTGCACTCATGAGCTCACAACATCTGAGATTGCCTGCACAAGATCCAGCCAGCTGGCTTTCTAGCATGGAGGAGGGAAGGCTCAAAGGCCCCACCCCTGAGTGGGAACCAGGAAGAGATGATGGCAGCTAGAAGATGAAGAATCGTCTTTCTTAAGGGTATAACCCCTGATTAGCCAACCATGCTCCAGCGGAGGCCACACACCCAGGAGGACACAAAAATAATAAACTATACTCAATAAGTTATATAAAAGGGCATGAAGCTGAAGGGGTCTTGGAAGAATTAGAGGGAATAAATATGATCAAATACATTGTATAAAATTCTCAAGGAATTTACCAAACTATTTTTTGAGACTAGGAGCTGAGGCGAGGTCTCCTTTGGTAAAGTGCCTGATGTATATGCATGGGGCCTGGTCTCAAGAACTTACATCTATGGACATGAGCTTTCAAGATTCCCTGTTGTCTGGTTCTGTGTCTGCCCTTCGATCTCTCCATCAATCCCCTTGTGACACCTTACTGTTTACCTTGCTATTAACATGTAACATTTTAACATTTCAATTTTTTGAGATGTGGTCTTGCTAAGTAGCCCTAAGTAGCCTTGAACTTACTGAGTTGACCAAGCTGACCTCACTGATCTGCCTGCTTTTGCCTCTCGAGTACTGGGATTAAAGGAGTGCTCCACCATGCCTGGCTGACCTAACTCTTTATGTCTCGTCTCTCAGGTTTCAACTACTCTGCTATTTCCTCAACGTTACATTGTATATCCACTTTATCTCATTGTACATTCATGTTTTTAATTTATAAGAGCTCTTTTGTTGGTGGTGTTTTTGAATGAGAAAAAATATTCTGTTCTTATTTCATGGAAAATGATATCTTATTGTTCTTGGGGTTTTAACAATAGCCGTTTCTGTGTTATCTCCTGATCTACACACTGTACTTCTATCAGTTTGCTTCCCCCTGCACAACGCTAGGCGATCCTGCTGGTTATTTATCAGGAATGTTTTGGTGAGGCTAGTTCCACTTAAAAGCTTCACCGAAATACTCATTTAGGCTGTTTGGAGCTACAGGAAGGAGATGTGTCTGCTCCCAAATGCCCACTTTCCTACATCCCAGGGAATAAAAGGACACCAGCCCACAAGGAGATGGTGGGAGGTTTACTGAGTCACAGGAAACGAAAGCCAAGACAGGAAGTTACGTAACCACTATGGAGAAGTTAGAACCTAGAGTCCAGTTAGTTGGGACAAGTAGATTCTTGAGCTCAAGGTTGGGCAAAGGGACCAACTTGAACTTTGACTTAATTTCAGCCACCCAGGGAGAAGCAAAGCCAAGTCGAGATGCCCGAACCCTCTCCACTCACACCCAGCCTCTCACGGCTCTTGTTCCACTTGCTCTTATCTCTCCTTCGATCCTATTCCCACAAAAACTCCTCGGGTCTCGGCCCTTTTCCAATTAGGTACTTAATACAACTCAGATTCTTGTGCCACCACATAATAATTTACACAGAACACTTAATTAGCTTCTTAGATAAAAATAACATGTAATTTGTTTGGTAATTATATGTTTCCACAACTGCTGAAAGCGACTCATTACAGGAATTTGGTACACTGAGGATAGATTACCTTAATTCTATTTTCTGTTTACCCAATTATATCTGTCGGCCTCAATCGTATTGTAAATCCCGTTGAGCTGATGGAGGTGCTGTATAGCTGTGGTTGTTTCAGATTTCAAGCTTGGACTATGTGTCCCTGCTGTTTGCTGAAGGCATTGGCTAACTGGGAATGAGGAAAGCATGAGTACTTGAGACTCACCATGCAAAGTGAAGGAGGAAGTGTGTAAACTCCTTAACGTGTTGTTGCAACTTGGGTCAATTCAGTGGTATGAAAGATTAAGTTCAGAGGGTATATAAACACAGTTTCCTTTCAAACTTTTAATTAACCAATAGTAATTCTATTGCATGCAAGGAAAATACACATAAGTATCATATTCAAATCATTATTGCGGAAGCAAATCTTGATGTGTTGAGGACTAGCTGACATTAATAATTACTTAAGTGTGGTGATAAAGTTGTGTTTATAATCAGCACTAGATCCTTGTCTTTGCAGACACTTAGTGATGTTTTACAATAAATCATATAACCCCTGACATTCACATCGCTGTAATTAGGAGGATAGGGAAAGTGTTAGAAAGAGGAAATCATTTTGTTGCTGTTTTTTGTTTTTGAGACAGTGTCTCACTGTGTAGCCCTGGCTGTCCTGGGCTATGTAGATGTCCCTATGTAGATCAATGACCTCAGATTCACAGAGATAGGCCTGCCTCTGCCTCCTGAGTGCTGGAATGAAAGGTGTGTGTCACACATCTGGTTTAAGAGAGAATATTTCTACGCTAGCTGGCTTGGTTTGTGCAGACAACCACAGCTGCTCTAAGATCATGAGGGCAGAGACCCTGTCATGTCCAGAAGACAGGGTTTCTCTCTAGCCTTCCCTGACCTCTGCCTCTTACAATCTGTCTGACCCCTCTTTGGTGATGTTCCCTGAGCCTTGAGTGAGGGGGTAATGTGGATTTACCATTTGTGGCTAAGCACGCCACAGACACTTACTCTCTGCATTTTGGCTAGTCAAGAGTCTCTACTAACTGCACAAAAAAAATATTATTTTCCTGGTGAGGACTGAAAGCTACACTAATCTACAGATACAGAAGTATGTGTTTTTATCTGACAGTTTGAAACTACGTCCATTTAGCAAAATGAGGACAGTAAGTTCACCCCTGGTTCCTGCAGGCCTTTGACTATGGGTTCTTAGAAAGATTTGTAGTAGTAGGCATTACACCCAGTCAGAAAGCAACTGCTCACCTCCTATGGTGTCGCTGCCACCATGGTGTTCATGAACATACCAGTTAGAAACCAGAAAGAAAACAAGGCTGCTCATATGTGGGCTACTATGAATGGCAAAGGAGCATAGAGATGCAGCTATCTCTTCAAAACACTGATTCCAGTTCCTTGGGCATGGACCCAGAACTGCACTTGTTGAATCAGATGGCCATTCTATTTTGAGAGGAAGTCCACAAAGCAGCTGCACCACTCACAGGCAAAGTGACAGGACACAAAAGCCCCAACTCCTTAACATCCTCGCCAATGTGTGCTACTTTTTTTTAAAAAGATTTATTTTTATTTATTTTATGTGTATGAGTACACTGTAGCTGTACAAATGGCCGTGAGCTATCATGTGTGTGGCTGCTGTTGATCTCAGGACCTCTGCCGGCCCTGCTTGCTCTGGAGTAATTTACTGCGGCTGTCTTTAGATGCACCAGAAGAGGGTGTCTGATCTCATTACGGGTGGTTGTGAGCCACCATGTGGTTGCTGGGATCCGAACTCAGGACCTTCGGAAGAGGAGTCAGTGCTCTTACCCGCTGAGCCATCTCGCCAGCCCCCGTGTCCTACTTTTTTACATAATTTATTTTATTTTATGGGGTTTGTCTATATGTGTATGTATCATTTGCATGTGGTACCCACAGAGGCCAGAAGAGGGCATCAGATCTCCTGGAACTGGAGTTAGAGATGGTGGTGAGCCACCAAATGGGTGCTGGGAACTGAAGCCAAATCCTCTGGGAGAGAAGCCAGTGCTCTTCACTGCTGAGCCATCTCTGCGGCCCCATTTTAGTTTTTTGATAAGGGCCATCCTAACGAATATGGGGTGACTCTCACAATCAACCACTGAAAAACCCAGTGATACTGCTGACACTTGTATGCTAGGAGAATCCTCTATGTAAGTTCTTTCTGGCCATTTTTAATTGGGCTATGTGTCTTCCACCATTGGGTCCCAGTGCTTTCCTAATTTATTTTGGTTTTTTTTTTCTTTTTTTTTTTTTTTAGATTTATTTATTTATTATATGTAAGTACACTGTAGCTGTCTTCAGACGCACCAGAAGAGGGCGTCAGATTTCATTACCGGAGGTTGTGAGCCACCATGTGGTTGCTGGGATTTGAACTCATGACCTTCTGAAGAGCAGTCGGTGCTCTTCCCCCCTGAGCCATCTCACCAGCCCTCCTGATTTATTTTGAATAAAGGCCCTTACAGACATATGATTTGCAATTATTTTCAGTCCTACAGAGGACAAACACTACATGATTTCCTTTATACAAGACACCTAAGGTTCCAGCACCTCCAGCAGCAGGGATTACAATGATGAGCTCCAGCGGCTGCTTCTAGCCGGCAAGGAGGTGAAGTTTAGCCTTGTAAGATAAGGACGTTCTGAAGGAGTGCTGAGTCACGTTGTGTGCATAGCTCACATCAGGGTCTCCTGCTGTTAAGAGTCTTGAAAACTCGTGATAGGCGTTCCTACAAACCAGCATGAAGAGACCAGAGGGAACAGGAAGCACCGGAGACGATGAGGAGTGCTCACCTCAGCTACGGTGGTGGGGTCAGAGGTGAGTGAATGAGCTCAAACTGTGTGTGTTAAATATGTGTGGCTTTGCATGCTAGTTATACATCAGCAATGTGGCTTCATACAAACAAACATCGACAAACATCGGTGGACATGGTAACACTTGCCTGCTATCCAGGCCAGTCTGAGTTACATAATAAGAATACGTCTCAAAAGCTTAAAATAAAATAATACGAAGTATAAAATAGAAGACTGAACATAAGGTGAAGCTAGATAATGGAATATGAAGAACCTTTGTGTATTCCCCCTATGTGTTTGATGATCTCCATAATAATGGGGTAATTTTAAAATGAAGTTAATTTGAAGAGAAATTGATTGAATAATAATGTAAATTAAGGGTCAGTCAGTATGCTTTCTCTTACAGGATAAATAGGGAGTATCTTAGACTCTGCAAAAACTGTGTAGTCTCAGTGGCAACAGCTTGATTCAGCTATTGTCCACAAATGCATCAACTACAGTATTCTCAAATGTGTACAATTCTATCCCAGTAAAACTTTATGTCCTAAATTAGATCATGGGCCTTGGTTTGCAAGCCTTTGCAAAAAGTGCCACCCAGATATGAAAAATATCATGAAGATGATCAATAAAACCATGTTCAGTGCTGGGACCCCAAGGCTCCTCCTCAGCTCTGACTTCCTTTGGCAGGCAGCCACAAGGTATGCCCAGTACTGCCTAGAGACAGGACTGGAAGAAGCCAGCAGCCATAGGTGCAGGAAGGGCTACCCACTTACTCATTAGTACAAGAATTCCACAGCACCCCTAGTGGGGGGCTATCTTAAGTGTGGAGAAGGGGGAAGCGAGGTCACCTCTTCCTCACAATGTCAGCTCCCACTGAGACAGACTCACACACTTGTACCTTCCAACCAGTGTAGGATAAAGACTTCCCACATAGTGTGAATTGGCACGACTGTTTCACAGAGTTATTAACGTCATTCCTGCTCCAACTGGAGAAGACCCCTCAACACTGAGTCCTAAAGAGAGGTGAAGCACGGGGCTGAGCAGTCTCCAGGGACTCTCTGGGCAGCTCAAGTCTGAGAAGTAGAATCTACATTAATGATTATGCTTAAAAAAAGTTCCATATATTCTTGGCTCTTGGGGACATTAGGTAACAGCAATATTCTCTGGTGAATGAAGGAGGTGGGGATGTGAGAGACATATGCTCCGCCTCCTAGAAATTGCAGAAGAAATGACAGCTGAGCATGGCCATTTTCCAGTCAATAACCACAGGACCTTCTTACATGCAGTGACAAACTCCTGCACGCCAGCAAAGATCGCACCCATTGAACTCCCCTGCTCTTCCTCACTGGGTTACCCAGGGATGAGGCAGTTTTGATATCAGATTACCAAAGAAAAAAGAAAAAAAAAAAAGTTTTGTGATCCATTTACTCAACACAATGGCTCCCAAGCATCTAAGAGAATACTGTGCACAATGTTAGTAGCCAGGGAGGCAGAAAGAAGGTCTCATGAGAAGGTCACGCCGCTGCTGGGTGATCTCTGGGAACAGTGGTGCCCAGAAAATGCTAGACAGTTCTGGGGAATTTTTTTAGCTGCCACAATCTAATGGATAAAGCTGGGATACTGCCAATCATCTTTGACAGCATAAAATAGTGGTTGATCACCAGAAGTAACGTGACTAAGAAATGAGTGCATGGAGACCTGCTACTGAATGACATGGGTTTTAATCGCTGATACTGTAAAGGATAAGGGAGAAGTGGGTTCAGAAGACTAGAACCTGGGGTAAAGAAAGAAGGCCACTTTGAATTTGATATACCAACAGCTTAAAAACAGAGCTGTAAGCCATGGGGCGGTGGCACTCGACTTTACTCCCAGCATTTGGGAGGCAGAGGCAGGTGGATCTCTGTGTTTGAGGCCAGCCTGGTCTACAGAGTGAGTTTCAGGACAGCCAGGAATACACAGATCAACCACGTCTCGAAACAAAACAAACAAGACAAAACAAAACAAAACAAACAATTAACAACAAAACAGAGCTGTAGAGTGGAGTACCTACCTGCCTGGCATGGGGAAAGCCTGATTTGATCCTCGGCACCACCAAAGGGGAAAGAGAAGCAAAGCTCATCATTTATCTCCAATGTGAAACACCACCCACAGGCTCATGTGTTTGAACACTTGAATGCAAGCCAGTGGCACTGTTTTAGAAAGCTATAGCACCTTTACGATGTAGGGTCAAGCTGGCTGAAGCACAGAGCTACCTCTAAGCCTTAAGGGTTAGAGTTTGTCCCACTTGTAGCTGGAGTTCTCAACTTTCTAGTTGCCACCATGTGATTAGCAACACACTTGCCTGCAAATCTACCCCCAAATATAGACGTGTATTAAATTAAAAGCTTTCTCTTTCACTGTTAACTCCTCCTCTAACTTCTCACACCCAGTCCGTAAGTCCAGAACATTCTCCACTCCAAGAGCATCTCATATGTGATACTCCTCACCACCTCCACGAGAACCTTCCAGTGCATACAGATGGCCAATCCCATCTCTACCTAGAGTACCATTTTATCTTCCAAATCATCTCCTTGTGTCCCCTCATCCCCCTCCCACTCCTTTCTGTAAACACAGCATGGGCAATGGCTTTTTTTAACCATAAGTAGAGTTCTGCCTCTGCTCAAACCCCTGAAATGTTTTCCTAGCACACTTAGGATTTGACAACTGGGAAAATCAGAATGGATCTATCCCTAGAATATAAGCAATATACTATATTAAGAGATGAAAATGTGAATACATATAAATAAGTGCTGATTAAATGAGTCTAGCAGAATTCAGAATTCTGAGATACCCCAGGACTTGGTTCAAATGCTAGAATAATTCTCCTAGGGTGTCTTTTTTTGAAAGTTTTATCCTTTTAATATTCTCTCTCTCTCTCTCTCTCTCTCTCTCTCTCTCTCTCTCTCTCTCTCTCTCTCTGTGTGTGTGTGTGTGTGTGTGTGTGTGTGTGTGTGTGTGTGTGTATGTGTGTGTGTGTGTGTGTGTGTGTGTGTACTGAGGCCAAAAGAAGGTGTCAGATGCCTTGGAGCAGGAGTCACAGGGGTTTTGGGCCACCCAGTGAGGGTTCTGGGAACTGAACACCAGTCCTCTGGAAAAGCAGCATGTTCTCTTAACTGATGAGCCAGCTCTCCAGCCCCTCTTAGGTTGTCTTTTATATACAGGAAAAAAATTAGACATTTTATACAAAATCAAGGCTTCCACTTTGGTATCCTCAAGTCAAGCCAGGCACAACTCCAAGATTTCTCTCACCATTCTCATACTTACTACAATGGCCGCAGCCAATCTTGGATTTGCTCCACCAAGATCCCTGAACTGAAGACATCAAAGCTTAATCAGATTTTCAACTAAACAACCCAGTCACAGAATGGCCTCCAGCCTTCTCCACCAGACACTGTGGCTTCTCCACAGTAAGAGGCTCACCCAAACAAGCAGGTAGATAAACACTGATAAATTCCTGCCAAGCAAACACTGCACCAGAGAGGCACTGCATCTGGCCTCCATATTGAGAAGTCACAGTGCACCTGAGGCAAACTCATCTCAGATCCCTTCTCCCCCTCACCAGAGACCACCAAGACAGCCAGCACAGTGTTGGTCTGTGGAAGAGAGGGCCGTAGAATGGAAGAGAAAATTGAGATATGATGCTAGAACAAGACACCTGGCAAAGCCAAGAATGTGGCTCACACCATTCCCATATACCCCAAATTAGCATCTACATCAAGAAGAGTTGGGGTTAAAATGAAAACACCCCATGTTCCAACCACAATCATCTACATATGGTTCCACATACGCACCCTGTACTCAGCCGCCCACCTGTCTTTATTCATGCTGTTCTCTCTGGCTGTAGAAGCTCTGAGAAATTATTTGTTTTTGCCAAAGTTAACATTTAACATGGATATAATTATCGTTCAACTCCACGGATGTCATGTGTCAGTCTTCTGCCTATCTTCACTATTAAAGACCCTACAGAGGGCTAAAGAGATGGACAGATAAATGAGTAAGGTGTTCGCTGTGCAAGCATGAGGATATAATTTCACTTCTCTAGAGCCTATGTAAAGCCTGACACACTACCACTCAAATCTATAGGCCTTGCAATCCTACAGAGAGATAAGAGGTGGAGACAGGAGAATCCTCAAAAACTCACGAGCAAGCTAGGTTCTGGCCTCTACATGTGCTTCTTGGCACATGTGTGCCCATCCTCACACACATATTATACATGCCCAAGGGGGAATCTTTTTAAACCTGTTTGTCCACCAAGCTGTTCTTCCTCGCAGACTCTCACCCGCTTCATTCTGCTTTAGCTTCTCTATTCACCCTCAAGCTCCAACACTTTTCTTCACTTGATAATCAGCTCATAAAAGGCTTTACCAGACAAGTTCACTCTCTCCCTAGTCAAATCCACTTTACTCTCTTGACAAGAAAATAGTCCTGAACTGTCATGCTTTAAAAGATGGTACATCCGGACTCTGGAATGTTCCCCAGCATTAAGAACAAATTATCTATCAAGCCATGCAAAAACATGAAGGGATCTTACATGTGGATCCTTGAGAGGTCCTCACTGATGGCAGCTAGCCATCCCTACCCATGGATTCCATATACGTAGATTCAACCAACGGAAGGTCAAAAAGATTGGGGGAAATATGTGTCTGTACTAAAAGAAAGTAATCTGAAGGGTATTTTGTTACAGAAAAGGCTATGGAATAGTCTAAAACTCAGTGTGCACTGAGGCTAAGGAGGAGGGAAGCACCAACAGGCAGTGCAGACAGGATGATTATGGTGATGCAAACCTCTGCAGCATTATGATGAACATGTGTCCAGACCTTCAGAAAGTACAACACTGAGAAGGAATCTTCAAGGAAACTATGGGCTTTGGGTGATCTGTCCTTTCACTGTACACTCATGAACTGTGACAAATATAAAGGGCCTGCCATATTAGCAGGAGGGCCTTTGTCAGCCCCCTAACATGCACCCGAAAAACCACATGTGGCAGTGCTTATCTACAATCCCAACCCTGGGTATCCAGCAGCCTAGACTAACCATGGAGCTTCGGGTTCAACGAGGGACCTTGTCTCAAAAAGAAAAGATGAGAAGCAACTAATGAAGACACTTAATGTCAACCTGTGACCTATGTATGTGTGTACACACATGTATATGTGTGCGCACACAAACATACAAATGAAAGAAAAAGAGTTTTGTTATCAAACAGATTTGGGGTGTTATTTTAAACACACACTCATCTGTGCCTTGAGCAGATCACCACACCCTGTAAATACCTGAGACTCTCTGGGAGTTAGACCTCTTCTCTGGAGTGGAAGAGAACTGTCTAGAGTTGCCCTTGGGAGGACAAGGCTAGCACACATTTCAAAGCAGGGAGAGAACTGAGCTGGGGCTAGATAGGTCTTCCAGAGTCAGGTATCAGAGGGAATGGGTGTGTGTGGCCATGAGTTCACACTTTCTCTGAGGGCAGATTAGTAGCCTGACGAGTTTCCAGTGGGGAGTTTCACAACCATCCCCTGTCATAGAGAGTAAGTGTCCTTGCTGGCGCCCTCACTAGCAGTAACCAACACTTGAAGATACAGGAGACCCCTGAGCTGGAAAGGATGCACTTCAGCAAATCCCTGGGTTTCCCTGAACATCATCTTCCACACCCTGGAGAGGTTCTCGCTAATGGCAGCCAGCCATCCCTACCCATGGATTCCATATACATAGATTCAACCAACCACAGGTCAAAAATATTGGGAGAAATATGTGTCTGTACTAAATAAATATAAACCTTTTGGTTGTTATCCCCTAGGCAGTACAGTATGACAACTATTTATACGTACCCTTTGTGTTGTTTTGGAATTGTATGTAAGTCATCTACAGAGAAATTAAAGCACACGGGAGGCTTATGTGCATATGCTACAGAGCGTGTAAGGACCCTCCATGGATAGCAAAGGACTAGAGCTCCTTCAGAATCTGGTGGCAGGGGCATCCTGGATATGACTCTGGATCAAGACGTGAGCACTTAGCTGCTGCTCCAGCGCCACCATGCCTGCTTGCTGCTATGTTCCCACCTCACAATGGTCATGGATTCTATACCTCTGCCACGGTGAGCCCCTAAATCACAGCTTTGTTTTATAAGTTTCCTTGATCATGGTGTTTTGTTACAGCAATAGAGAAGTAACTAAAACTGCCCATGAGAAAATTAATCCAAGAGAGGGGACTACCATCTCATGAGATAGGTGTCCAGTGGAATAAAAATCCAAAAGAAAAATCCTGCTAAGTGGTGATATTTCCCATTCCTCAATGGCCCATCCACCATGAGCATGCTTCAAAAACTCAACCTCACTATCACTTCACCACAAGCCCAGAAACATGGAGTCACGTGACTCATGTGTCACACTGACACATGCAGATGACCTGGATTTTACCATAATTACCCAAGACTCCCAACCGCCTTTACACTGTGAGGTTCTAGAATTTACATCTCATAGGTTATGTTTAACGACTTCATTTTTTTGTTGTTTTTATTTGATTTTCTTATTTGCTTGTTTATACTCTAGACTGGCTTCAAATGTACTGTGTAGCCAAGAACATCCTCACATTTGCCACAAGGCCTGTAACCTGAGCCCCTTGCAGGCCCACTGAGACACGACTCCTTGTCTGGCCCCCTGTCCAGTGCAGGCCCACTGAGGCATGACTCCTTGTCTGGCAGACCCACAGATGATTCTCTGCTGGGAAGCCATCCGTTTACAGCCAATTTAGAAACAGATACAGATACAGCGACAAGAGCTAGGCAAGGCCTTGCACATAAGATGGAGAGCCGCCAAACCCCTGGCAGCCTTCAAAATATTTACCAGTTCTTAAAACTTGACATTCTTTCACTGCCTTTGGAATCCATCATTATCTGAGGTTCCTTTCCCCTTAGAAGTGACACGTGCTTAGAGAAGAGTCTCAGTGTGAACACCCTCGTGCACACAGGACTGTGTTACACCAGGAAGTTTTTTCCAAAGTGTACTACACTTCAGTATGCCTGTGATAAACTACCTTGTGTCAGACTCTAGAAGTTGAACCAACACTGGCTACTGAGTCATATTGGACTGATCTCTTTCTGGCCCTGGTGTTTGCAGAGCTCCACACAACTGTATATGTCGACATGCATGTGCTTTGCATATGAAGTATAAGGGGAAAGACTAGAAAGAAACATAGCAAAGTGGTACCAACTATCCGTAAATGGTCGGGTTTAAACAATGTTTATCGTCTTTATACTTCTCTGAACTTCACATTGTGCCTACATTTGATTATTATATTGGCGGGTGGTGAGGTTTTTCTTTTGTGTCCTGGCTTGGAGGGACAGGTTGTTTTAGTGTATGCGTGTTTCTGAAATGGGACCTTAATCTGTGATTCTCCAGCCTCCACTTCCAAAGATCTAGTCCTGGAAGGACAGGCAAGCACACCATGGCTGGTGCTGCAATTTGAGCATAAGCACATTTGGCTGGGGAAGTAGTCCAGTGGTTGGACATTGGCATTCACTTAGCCATAAATGAGTTCTGCCTTCTAGCTCCAGCTCTGAAGAGAAAAAAAGAATAAACCATGCTTAAAGTTCCTATCACTGTGAGGTACACTCTTGCTTATCTACAAATGAGACCATGGTGCCAGGGTCCGCTTTGATGCACTGAGCTGTGAGAGAGTAGAGAGAGCAGGTGAGGGTGCAGATGGAGACAGAATGGCTGTGCGTGGACGTGGGCCACATCATTCTGCTCTCTCTGCTTCTGAAATGGGTTTGAAACTGTCCATGATTTTTTAAAAAGTATGTTTTAATATTGCTAAATAGGAAAGAAGGGAGGAAGGGAAATGGATGAGAAGAAGAGGAAGAGGGGAAATAGGAGAAAGGAAGAGGAAGAAGAGGAGAGAAGGAAGGGAGGGAGGGAAGGAAGGAAAGAAGGGAGGAGGGGAAAAGTTAGTGCCAACTAACAAAAACAAAACCAGTATCAGTTTACTAAACTGCCATTTCAATTATAAACTCTGGTCTTTCCAAGGCCATTTTCAAAGTATGGGTTTGGCATGGGTTCACCACATGCCTGGTCAATGACACAAGGACCCAGGAGATCAGTTGCCTTTGCATATGGCTCTTGGTTTAGCTGACACTGCATCCCCTGGCCCTACAGAAATATGAAAGGATTCTCCTGGCGAAGCTGACCCCTTCTCAGCCCTTGGATTCTGGGCATATATGGCAGTTTTCAGGCAGGGTGATCCTAATCTGAAGAGAGGAGATAGAGTAGGAGCCACTCCACCATTTGTAACAACAGAAAGCAGCCTAAAGCTCAGTGGTCAGTGGTTTCGGTTGGAAGAAATGGCATCCCAAGGAAAACTTGGGAGCTATCAAATGTCACTCGTGCCTGGAAGCCTTGGGAAGCAGGATGGGGGCTTGGGGAAGGAAGGCTCTGGCCTTCTCTGTCTGCTGCACATCCTTGGATATAGCAGAAGGTGACCCTCAGAGGACAGCAGCCTGCCTGGCACCAGTTCTCCAGTCTGATTCTAAGCACACTCAGAGATTTCTAGATTCAACAGCCCCTCCCTGCTCCACCACCTCTCTGTAGCCCATAGGCTACCCTGATGTGTCACATGATGCCAGGCTGTAGTTCTAAGTCTCCACCAACTGGGTTATGGGTTACACCAAAGCAAATGTTTATCACATGTCCACAGAACATTTTCACCCAAAATACAGTTTCAAAACTATGAAATGGGCTAGAAAGATGGCTCAGCATTTAAGGGCATTTAATACTTTAACAGAGGATCCAAGTTCAATTCCCAGCATCCACATAGGGGCCTGACAACTACCTGTAACTTCAAATTCTATGCCCTCTTCTGACATCAAAGGGTAATGCACACAAGGCACACATACATGCATGCACATGCCCACATATACACATGGCACACATACATGCATGCAGGTGCCCACATATATACATGACACACATACATGCATGCAGGTTCCCACATATACACATGGCACACATACATGCATGCACATGCCCACATATACACATTGAAATAAAAAGAGTTCATGTACAGTACAGGAAATTAAAATATTACCAGGGCAGTTGTGGCACATGCCTTTAATCCCAGCACATGGGAGGCAGAGGCAGGTGGATTTCTGAGTTCAAGGCCAGCCTGGTCTACAGAGTGAGTTCCAGGACAGCCAGGGCTACACAGAGAAACCCTGTCGAAAGAAAGAAAGAAAGAAAGAAAGAAAGAAAGAAAGAAAGAAAGAAAGAAAGAAAGAGAAAGAAAGAAGTTAAAATATGATTAAACCAGCAAATGCAGTAGTCTCACTCATGTGGGACACAGCGAAGTTATTTAAGAGATGCCCGAGGCCGTGAATAGCGCTGAGTTTTGGATATATAAACAAGTATTGAATGTGTCATGTCTTCCTTATATGTACACACCTAGGAAAATCTTAATATTTACTTTAGGAAAGTAGGAGACTGGCAACAATAACCAAATAAGATGGGACACATGTCAATACTCTATAACAGAAACTACATAAATTTGATGATCTCCTCATTATCTCTTGCACACACACAAAACAGATGATCAGGTGATGGTCTCAATGGAAACAGAAGCTACAGAATAACTAACATGTGGGCAGCACACACACACACACACACACACCTACACACACACATACACACACACACCTACACACACACACATACACACACACATACACACATACACACACACATACACACACACACGCATGCACACACGCACGCATGCACACACGCATGCACACACGCACGCATGCACGCACGCACACACGCAGGCGCTGTTGCAATGGGGAAAATGGCTGGTTTCTAACCAGAAAATACAGAGCAGGAGAGGGCAAGGCTTTGTCACATCACTTGGTACAGCACACGATGTTAAACACATGTTGCTTATTTCTGGAATTGTCTGCTTATATTTCTCAAACCACAATTGTCTAAATAATTAAAAGTACAGAAGGGAGACAGCAAGGTAAATGGAGGACTGTGACTCAGTTCTCAGAAGGGCTATGCATGGGCATCGTGGAGTGTAGTGAGCATGTCTCTTTAAGACAGTAAAGCCAAACGACAGTTGGCAGCTTCAGAGAGCCCCAACTGACAGGCTGGGGGCGTGGCCAACTGTGTCTCATTTGGCTTGACCAATTAGGAACAGCTTTAGCCATCTGACAGTTATGACGTCATTGTCATTCAGGTCTATAAAAGCAGCTACTCCGAGGCAAGGCATGGAAATCCTGCCTTTTTCTCCCACTGGTTTAGGAAGGTAATTTTATAATTCTGCCTTGGAGGCTTTGGCTTAAAGACGTTTTTTACTTTGGGGTTTTTAGCCCAGGGGTCTCAGACTTTCTCTGTAATATTGGCATGGGTTTATCTAGGCTCAGGACTTAGTGGCAATTAACATTCACTCAGGATAAAAGGTTGTTCCTCCTCTCTCTTAATCTCTTGTAACGTTTTGTCAGTTTATCCCTACCCAATGTAACTTTCCTTCAAAGTAAATAAACAAAGGCCTGATTCAAAATCATTTAGGAAGGGGCGGATGTCTTGTGCTCCTTATCCCTGCAGGACAGGGTACCGGGGGGGGGGGGGGGGGGGGGG
>JADRCC010188732.1:0-10311 GCA_019843855.1 Hylomyscus alleni
TTTTTTTTTTTTTTTTTTTTTTTAAGAAATTTCCTCAACTCCTCCAATTTTTGTATGTCTTTTATTTAAGGGATTTATTCATTTCCTGTTTCAACTCTTATATTGTTTTCAGGAAGTTTATTTTAAGACAGTTTTCTGAGGTTCCACTGTCTTGGTCAGGCCTGTTCTAGTTAGATATCTGAACTCTGTTCTTGATTATGTTATTATGTTGGCCTCTAGGCATCTAGGTTTGGGGTGATTGTAAGTATAGGTGCCAATTTCTAGGTTTTTTTTTTCCCATGTTGAATGGGTGTTCTGTTACGTGGTGTCTGTTTTCTCTCTAGTTTTCCTGCCTCTGTGGCTTTAAGCAGGAAATTTCAACCTAAGTTCAGGGCTAGTCTTCTTTTGGTCTGTATGGTCTGTTGTGGAGCAGGTTGTTTCTGCTCAAGTTAGGGACTAGGACATGATGAGGAGGCATGTAGAGGGGTTTGGGCATAGTGTCAAGAGGGTACCAATAGAATGGAAGAAGTCCCATGATCGGCAGCCTTTAGAGTGCTATTAGTCTGTGTACCTGCTTTATCCAGCAGAGCGTTTCAGCCTGAATTAAAAGCTGGGATATAACAGAGGAGGCGGGATTATGAATAAATTGAGGAGGCAGCAATAAAGAGTAAAGGATGTCCTAATTTGGGGGCTGGGAGTGTAATGAGTTAGTGTTGAGTTTTGATTTAATGGATTACAAAATCACATGGCAATTTGCATGTTTGCAGGTCCCTGCCCCCAATTGGTTTTGATGGGAAATAAAGTTGTCAGCAGCCAATGACTGGGCAGAAAGACAAAGGCAGGACCTTTATGATTTCTAGGCAAGAAATACAGCAGAAAGAAGAAGGGAGTCTGCCATGAAAGGAATATAGGGTGGAACGTGTTGTGAAGGAGGATGAGGGGAAGACTGCAGAAATGTAGTTACACAGGGAGAGTAGCCCCGTGGAAGAGCTGACCAGAAGGAAATGGTGTAGCAAAGGTAAAAAGATAGATTTAGAAAGAATTAACTCCAGAATATCTGAGGGAAATGTGCTCTCTGTGGAGGTGTGGAAGGGCCCAGTCATTGAGCTAGTTAATATATATTAAAGATAAACCCTCATGTGTGTGTCTGTCATTCGTGAATCCAGAACTCTTAGTTGTTTAGAAGCACTCATGTACCTGCCTTGATACTGGTTTTAACAATTTATCACTACAAGTTAAGGATGGGGATTTGGAGATAGAGCCTGAGAGGACACAGAAAGAACAGAAGAGGTCCCTAGACAGGAGTCTACCTGGTGCTCTGGTGGCTGGTATGGCTTCTAGTCTAGGAGACAGTTTCTCCTCAATTTCTAGGGGTGTTGTAATTGGGGATAATATGGGGGAATACAAATATAGTGTGGGTGGTAAGAGAGAGGCAGGGCTACTTGGTCTTCTAGGAGCAGTGACCTATGGTTGAATAGAGATTATCTGTCTGAATAGGGGCTGGAACATAGAGAAGGTGAGGGGAGGGACAACTGAAGATTGGGTCTTTTGGAAGCTATAGAATCTGGGAGGTTAGAAGGCAGGTAGCCTTCCTGCTCTTCTGACAGATGTGGCCTGTGTGGTAGGTAGTCTCTGTTGGAGCTGGAATCTGGAACACAATCATGAGGTGGGTAGACATACCATGACCGAGACAACTTTTATGAAGGACACCATGTAATTGGGGCTGCTTTTAGGTTCTGATGTTGAGTATATTTTATTATCATCATGGTGGAAAACGTGGGAATTTACAAACAGGCATTGTGGTAAAGGATCTTCATCCAAATACAACAAAGAAAGACTCTGTTCCGTATTGAGCATGAGCACTAGGAGACCTTAAAACGTGCCTACACAATGACACACTTCCTTCAGGAAGACCATAGCTATTTAAACAAGGCCAAGCTTACTAATAGTAGAGCTTCCCATGGGCCAAGATTATTCAAACCACCATAGGTAGGAAGAGATGACTGAGGACTAAATTTGTTGAATGTTAGAGAGTATGGGGAAAGTCTATAGACAGATGGCCAATCTTATTTTCTGGCAGACATGCCTGTGATTGGGCAGGAGGCATCGGCCCAAAGGAACCACAAGATTTACAGTAATCTAATTAATAACAGTATTATTTCACAGGTTCACTAGGTGACCTCACTTGGTTTACAAAGTCTTGCTCATTTATACTTTCTCTGAAAGCCTTTATGCCTACTCTGATTCTCTTCACTTCTTTCTCTATATTAGGTAGTAATTACAGTGAATTTTAACTCACTATTTGGTGTTATAGTGAATAATTACTTTGGTTTAGTTATTAGTAGGTTGACACAAAGGTGAAAGGGAAAGAATTCCTATGGTTGATATTTCTGGTGGTTTGAATAAAGACATCCTAATAGATTCCTAGGTAGTGGCACTACTAGGTTGTGTAGCCTTATTGTAGGAAGTATGTCACTGGGGGTCAAGCTTTGAGGTTTCAGCTATTCAAGCCAAGCCTAGTGTCACTTTCTCTTCCTTTAAATCAGTCTATAGATCTCTCAGATAGATTTCCACTACCATATATGCCTTCATGCCACCATGCTTCCTGTTATGGTGACAATAAGTGTCTATATATAAAGTATATTTGAGCCACTAACAAAATGTTTTTCTTTATAAGACTTATCATAGTCATAGTGTCTTTTCACAGCAATAGAATTCTAAGAGTATTGAAACACTTCTATTTAGGAAATCTCATTATTAATAATTGTCAGTTATATTCCCTAAAGTAAAAGTTACTAATCAGGCATTTTAATGTTCCTCTCCATAATGAGAAATGTCCTATACTTTGCTTTAATAAATTGATGAAAAATACTATAAATTCCAATTAAACCATGACATTTTATGAATCCAAGATATATTCTATTAAATTCTTTGTTCTATCACAAGCATGCCTGCCTGTATATTATAGTCTATAGGATTCTATATGAATATGGATATTTTTATGATGCAAGTGATTAAGGGAAGAGGTTGGAAGGCAGTAAATTGGAGGAATAGAAACTGATAGAAAGACAGTTGTGAATTTCTCTACATTGGAAACAAAATTAGATTTGAAAAGACATCAAATACATATGAAAGCACCAGGGGTTGATTTTGTTCTCTGCAGGTTTTGAGAATCATAGCAAAGTCAGTCCAACAAGCAATTTCAAAGCCAGTTATAGTTAGTGAAAGCTACAGTTCAGGGAGAAGGGACCTGTTAACAGCTTTATTGAGGAAAATGACAGTGTCCACAGAGAGCACGCAGAAACTGACATTCTAACAATTTCTTGAAAAACATCACCAAAAGATCATATAAATTTCACCTAGAAATTGAAATAACACTGGAGTGTATTATGAGGACAAGAGAATAAAGTAAAAAGAAGAAATATAAACTGGGAAAGGAACACTTGGCTCACCGAAACTGCTATAAAATACATAGAATGAGAAGCTTGAGATAGAAACATAAGAATGATTACATATATTGAGAGTGAATACTACAAGAAACAAAATAAAAATATGGTTTAAAACCATTATTTTAGTCAAGATTTGCCTAGTAAATAAATCCTCATTTAACTTTTCTGTAATTTTGAAGATAAAATCTAAAACCATTGACCTTGCCAGAATTTAAGTAGGAAGAAGTAGAAGCTAGTTTTCACTATTTGAAAATGTGACAGTAATTTAGAAATGCTAAGAATATAGAATACAGACAATCACTTTCAAGGAAATTAAAAGAAGATAGAAGATCTAAGGTAACATATAAGGACTTCTAGACATTCAAACTTTAGCTGTGCAGTAACTCTTACTAGAATGATGGCGAGGGTCTTTGCATTATACTCAAAGCAAATTGTATATACATCATGAGGCATCTCTCTCTCTCTCTCTATCTTTTTAAACACTATTTAACATGTTTATCAGTTTCAAAAGCATGGCAGATTGGTTACTTTAGCACTGTGACTAGAAATATCTTTCATAATTCTGAGACTTTTTTCTATGCTGTCAAAATATTGTCTCATAATGGCATAGAGTTAATAGCATCCTTAACAATTGCTTTCCTTTTAAAGAAGCTGTCTTGCTTAAGGATTCATCCATTCTTCAATAAAGGGCTTCCCACCTCATTGACTTTTTGATGTGTAAGTAAGAGTCTAATTTCAGTTAGGCCTGTATCTTACCACAGGTTGGCACATCTCTAAAGCTTCTTTCAGATTGGAAACATCATTGTAAATAACTGGGGACTTCATTATCCTCAAACATGTTTTACTTTGTTTACTGTCAATTTTTTCTTCCCTCACATTTACAGACTCTATTTTTAGAAGCAATATCTAACATTCATGGCTACGCAAGTCTCTGGCAAAGAAGCAATATCTTGAAAATTTTTTTTTAAATTATTTTCTTTATTTTCATTTCAAACATTATCCCCTTTCCTGGTTTCCCTTGGAAAAAACCCCTATCCCCTCCCCTGTCCACCTGGTCACAACTCTCTCATGCTTCCTGGCTCTGGCATTCCCCTGCAATGGAGCATAGAACCTTTACAGGACCAAGGTCCTCTCCTTTTCTCAACTGGTGGTTAGCATGTAGTAGAAAACAAATTGATTCATTCTTATCTAATTATACAAAACTCAAGTCCATGTGGAGCAAGGACCTCCACATAAAACCAGATACACTGAAACTAAGAGAAAAGAAATTGGGGAAGAGCCTTGAGCACATGGGCATAGGGGAAATTTTCCTGAACTGAACACCAGTAGTTTATGCTCTAAGATCAAGAATTGACAAATGGGACCTCACAAAGTTGCAAAGCTTCTATAAGGCAAAGGACATTGTCAATAGGACAAAATGGTATCCAACAGATTGGGAAAAGATCTTTACCAATCCTACATCCAATAGAGGGCTAATATCCAATATATACAAAGAACTCAAGAAGTTGAAAAATCTTTTTAAGGATACTTCGGCAAGAGTTGTCCTTGCAACTGACACTAAAACAGAACTGACTTTCTTTCTTTCTTTCTTCCTTCCTTCCTTTCTTCCTTCCTTCCTTCCTTCCTTCCTTCCTTTCTTTCTTTCTTTCTTTCTTTTTTAATTTTATTCAAGAAATTGTTTACTGAGAGCTTGCACTCTGATGGTGCAGAACATGGAATCAGGCAGGCAGGCCTAGTGCTAGAGCAGTAGTTGGCAGCTTACGTTTGATTCCACAAACATGAGGCTGGTGGGGTAGGGGAGAGAGAACAATAACTGGAAATGACATGAATTATGAAACATTTCCTCCAAAATTTTCCCAAGCACCAGCAGGAATTCAAATGTACACATCTGTGAGGATTATTCTCATTCAAACCACCAGCTTTTAGAAATAATTTACAAATTATTTTATGAACTTGTTAAAGGATATTACATGAAAGCTTAAAATGTTTTAGTTCTTTTTTTCTTTCTTTTCTTTTATTGGATATTTTCTTTATTTACATTTCCAATGTTTTTTCCTTTCCTATTTTCCCCTCCAGATCCCCATATTCCACCCCCTTGCCTCTGCTTCTATGAGGGTGTTCCCCAACCCACCCACCCACTCCTCATTCCCCATTATTCCCCTACACTGGGACATCGAGCCATGTGTCCAAGGGTAACAGGTCCAAGGGTCCCAGGACCAAGGGCTTCTCCTCCTACATATGCAGCTGGAGTCATGGGTTGTTCCATGTACACTCTTCAGATGGTAGTTTTTTCATAGAATCCAACATCTCTTCATGTTAAACATATTATAGAAAGCAGGGATACAGCTTCTGGCTATTATATATAAAGTTGTTATGAAAATAGTGGAGCTTGTATCCTTGTTATATGTTGGAGATTCTTTTAGGTATATTTCCAGTAGTAGCATAGATGGGTCATCAGGTTACACTATGTCCTATTATCTAAGGAACTGCCAGACTGATTTCCAGAGTGATTGTATCAGCTTGCAATCCCATCAACAATGGATGAGTCTTCTGCTTTCTCCACAACCTCACCAGCATCTGCTATCACCTGAGTTTTTGATCTGGTGTGATGTGGAATCTCAGAGTTGTAAGATTTGCATTTCCCTGATAAGTAAGGATGTTGAAAATCTCTTTAGATGCCTCTCTGCCATTTGATATTTCCCAGTTGAGAATTCTTTATTTAGCTCTGTGCCCATTTTTCATAAGGTTATTAGATTCTCTGGAGACTAACTTCTTGAGTTCTTTGAATATATTGGACATTTGCACTCTATTGGATGTAGGATGGGTAAATATCTTTTCCTAATCTCTTGATTGCTGTTTTGACCTATTAGTAGTATCCTTTGCTTACAGAAGCTTTGCAATTTAATGAACTCCAAGAGTTATTAAAAAAGATAATGAAGAATACTTCATACTCATCAAAGGAAAAATCTAGCAAGATGAACTTTTAATTCCAGATATCTATGCTCCAAATGTAAGGGCACCAACATTCATAAAACAAAATTTATTAAAGCTCAAAGCACACATTATACTTCACAAAATAATAGTGGGAATTTTTAACAATCCTCTCATAAATGGACAGATCATTGAAACAGAAACTAAACATAGACCAATAAAAAAAGAAAAAAGAATATACCTTCTTCTCAGCACCTCATCATTCCTTCTCCAAAATTGACCATATAATTGGTCACAAAACAGGCCTCAACAGATATAAGAAGGTAAAAGTAATCCCATTTAGCCTATCAGATTACCACAGTAAAAGGGTGTTCCTTAATAGCAATAAAAAAAACAATAGAAAACCCACATACATATTAAAATTGAACAATGTTCTTCTCAATGAAAACTTGGTCAAGGAAAAAATATAAAATTAAAGACTTTTTTGAATTTAATGAAAATGAAGGCACAACATACCCAAACTTATGGGACAAAAGTGCTAAGAGGACAACTCAGAGCTCTGAGTGCCTACAAAAAAAAACTGGATAGAGCATACCCTAGCAACTTGACAGCATGCCTGAAAGCTCTAGAACAAAAATAAGCTAATACTACTGAGAGGAGTAGACAGCAGGAAATAATCAAACTTGACTGAAATCAAATAAGTAGAAACAAAAAGAACTATATGAAGAATCAACAAAATCAGAAACTAGTTCTTTGAGAAAATCAACAAGATAGAAAAATCCTTAGTCAGACTAACTACAGGGCACAGAGATAGTATCCAAATAAACAAAATCAGAAATGAAAAGGGAGACATAACAACAGAAATGGAGGAAATTCAAAAGGTTATCACATTCTACTACAGAAGCCTATATTCAACAAAACTGGATGGTAGAAATGGACAATTTTCTAGACAGATACCAGATATCTAAGTTAAATCAGGATCAGATAAACCATTTCAATAGTCCCATAACACCTAAAGAAATAGAAGTAGTCATTAAAAGTCTCCCAACCAAAAGAAGCCCAGGACCAGATGGGTTTAGTGCAGAATTCTATCAGACATTCAAAGAAGACCCAATAAAATTACTCTTCAAACTATTCCACAAAATAGAAGTAGAAGGAATACTACCCAATTTGTTCTCTGAAGCCACAATTATGCTTTTAGCTAAACCACACAAAGACCCAACAAAGAAAGCGTGCTTCACATCAATTTTCCTTATGAGTGTTAATGTAGAAATACTCAATAAAATTCTTGCAAACTGAATTTAAGAACACACTAAAACAATCATCCATCATGATCAGATAGGCTTCATCCAAGGGATGCAGGATGGTTCAATATATGGAAATCCATCAATATAATTGACTATATAAACAAACTCAAAGAAAATAATTCACATGATCATCCCATTAGATGCTGAGAAAGTATTTGACAAAATTCAACTCCCATTCATGGTAAAAGTCTTGGAAAAAATCAGGAATTCAAGGCCCATACCTAAAAAGTAAAAACAATATAGCATAAACCAGTAGCCAACATCAAACTAAATGGAGAGAAATTTGAAGAAATCTCACTAAAATCACTAGATCACTCTCTCCCTACGTATTCAATATTGTACTTGAAGTCCTAATCAAAGTAATTAGACAACAAAATGAGATCAAAGGGATATAAATTGGAAAGGAAGAATTCAAATTATCACTATTTGCTGATGATATGATAGTATACTTAAGGGACCCCAAAAATTCTACCAGAGAACTCCTAAACCTGATAAACAATTTCAGCAAAATGGCTGGATATAAAATTAACTCAAACAAATCAGTGGCCTTCCTTTACTCAAGGATAAACAGAATGAGAAAGAAATTAGGGAAACAATAGCTTTCATAATAGTCACAAATCATATAAAATACCTTGGTGTGTCTAACCATTCAAGTGAAAGCTCTGTTTGACAAGAAGTTCAAGCCTCTGAAGAAAGAAATCAAAGAAGATCTTGGCCTGGCGGTGGTGGTGCACACCTTCAATCCCAGCACTTGGGAGGCAGAGGAAGGTGTATTTCTGAGTTTGAAGCCAGCCTGGTCTACTGGGTGAGTACCAGGACACCCAGGGCTACACAGAGAAACCCTGTCTTGAAAAATCTGAAAAAAAAGAGAAGATCTCTGAAGATGGAAAGATCTCCCTTGCTCATGGATTGGCAGTATTAATATCATAAAAATGGCCATCTTGCCAAAAGCCATCTACAGATTCAATGCAATCTCTATCAAAATTCCAATTCAATTCTTCATAAAGTTAGAAAGAGCAATTCAATTGTCAAATTCATTTGGAATAACAAAAATCCCACAATAGCAAAAACTATTCTCAACAATAAAAGAAATTCTGGGGGAAATCACCATTTCTGTCCTCAAGATGTAGTACAGAGCAATTGTGATATCAACTGCATGGTACTGGTACAATGACAGGCAGGTAAATCAATGGAATAGAATTACAGAAGACCCAGAAATGAACCTGCACACCTATGATCACTTGATCTTTGACAAAGGAGCTAAAGCCATCCAATTGAAAAAAGACAGCATTTTCATCAATTGGTGTTGCTTCATGGAGATCAGCATGTAGAAGAATTCAAATCAACTCATTCTTATCTCCTTATACAAAGCTCAAGTCCAAGTGGATCAAGGACCTCTCCATAAAACCAGATGCACAGAATCTAATAAATGAGAATGTGGGGAAGTGCCTGGAGCACATGGGCACAGGGGAAAAATTCCTAAATAGAACACCAATGGTTTATGCTCTCAGATCAAGAATTGACAAAGCAGAACTTTCTAAAAAGATTAAATTGTGCTGATGACAATGCGGACTTTCTGTCTCTGCCAGTTAAGTTCAGTTTTAATAGCCTTTGGAAGAAAGTCAGCAGAATCCTCAGAAAAGATTTTGACCAGTGGTAAGGCAGAACAATACCTCCAGGAACAAATATATTAATATATAATATATCAAGAATTTCAGTATTCAAGGAGGCAGAATTCAATGACTGATCTCAGAGAATACAACCAGTTACTTCATATGTTAAGTAATGGTACAGTCTTAGTTAGGGGATTTATTGATGAGAAGAGACACCATGACCACTATGCTACTATGATAAATCTTATATAGGAAAATATTTAATTGATCCTTGCTTATGGTTTAGAAGATGATATATATATATATATAGATGATATAAGGATATAAGGATATAAGGATAGATAGATAGATGATAGATAGATAGATAGACAAATAGACAGATATTCACATATATTTCACAAATCTGGCATTTCTAATATCTTGAGTTCTCCAAGCCAATCCAGGCTTCACCTTCATCGTTTCTTGAAATGGAATCTCTATGCCTCCGTGTAGGGACACCCATGTCACATTCCTGGCCTCAGCATCTTTTCTTAGCTGTAGAGTGAGTATATATAATCCTCTTTTTTGTATCCTTGACTTCAAAACCAGAATCACATGACTGAAGCTGGCAAGTTTTTCTTGCTAGGGTTAGAACATGGCCCTCTTTTTCAAATATTTTTTTAATCAGGTTTTCAATGGTTATCTTCATGTCTAACTTGTTTGTCCTGGAACTTGCTCTATAGACCAAGCTGGCCTCCAATTCAAAGATCTTTCTACCGCTGTCTTCCAAGTGCTGGTATTATAGATATACCCGCTCCTAAGTTTTTTAAAATTCCTTTTCACTTTATTTTCTTTACACAGGTTGGAAGCTTAGCTGGACAGGGTCTTTCTCTGAGATCACTACTCCCTTTATTTTGTTTAACATTAGAATGTTCTCTAACCTATTTATGCTTCCTCTGGTCCAAATCTCCTAAAACTCTACACTTTTTATTTTTCCTTGCTGAGTTTGCTCCTTTTCATTACAGAGTTGCAGATGAACTATTAAGTATTATC
>JADRCC010188760.1:0-24235 GCA_019843855.1 Hylomyscus alleni
AGCAACTTTTCAATGGATTGCATTGTATAAAGTATGAAAACAGCACCCAGGTCGGTCAGTAGGAGGCTAGTGAAGTTACCTATAGTGCTTTTCTGAAATGCAGTACTGTACAATATGAGGGGTATCTGCGCTCATTGTATACTTGGCCAGGACTCTCCTCCTTGCAAGCTGCTTCACACCCGTGAACTCACATAATCCCTGAAAAGCAAATGACCCACAGGCCCCTGACCTCCCTCCTTGAAAGTTGTATATTACTCCTTAAGTACTTAAATAGCACCCAATCTACCATAATGACGTGTAGGTGATATGGGACTGACCCATCTCCTTCAATGGACTGCAGCTTCTAGTACAGCAGGAGGGTTTGCTTGCTAATCATGCAGTTTCTTCCAAGAAGCTAACTTCCAAGAAAGACCTGCTAATGATGACAGAAATGAACAGTTGGGTGGGATTTTAGGTTGGTTTCTGGATATGAAGGTGGATGGTTTTGTGTGTATGTGTGCGTGTGTGCGTGTGTGTGTGTGTGTGTGTGTGTGTGTGTGTGTGTGTGTGTGGTTACAGAGGTGGAAAGCCTGTTTCCACTCTCTTCTCATGGGACTCCTAACAGTCTCCTCAACTTCTCACAGTACTCTTACAGCATATCTGCTCCTCTTGTAGGTTTCAGATCTACCATCTCAACATATTTACCTTTCCTTCTGCTTTCTTTCTGGAGATGGCTCCGGAGGGTGCTGAACCACCCAGAAAAACTTGTGAGCCTCAGCCAGCTTCCATCTGCTTCCTGTACTTCCAAGCACTACTGCCAGCACTGTAAGGTTCATAGTTCCCAGACAGCATCAGACTAGAGCCCACAGTAGCCATGCCAGCATCTCCAAGAGGCAGGCCAAGTCCGGAGAAAAGCCAAATTCTGAAAGATTCATACTACTTCTGAAAATTCTGATACTAAAAGGATGATATCAAAAGGATCTATGTACGTCCAAGTACTAGATGTCTCTCCTACCCTTGCTTAACTCTCCATGGCAGCGGGATAACATCAGCAGGATGTAGAGCACAAACATCATCTGAGGAAGGACAGAAGACCTCCCTCATTCAGAATCACATTCCATCTATGGGTCCTATAAAAAAACCAGTTCTGTAAAGTCCCTGCCAGAGCTCCAGAAGCCCTGGGATGGCTAACATCCTCCCAAGGTGTAAAACATTTCCCTTGTCCTGAGGCTGCAGGACAATGCTAGAAGAGACTCGCAGGACAATGCTAGAAGGGGCTCACATTTTTTCACACTTAGCAAGATTGAGTCTAAGAGGTACAACTCCAAGTCCACAAGGCAGACTGCTTGCTATGAGGCAGACAGACTATAACTAGAACCCTCACTATGGTTCAAAGACAAAGAAGACAGAATTGGTACCTCCCATGTGCCTGGGTCCTGCCAGGTCAGTGATCGCCAACAGAAGTTGATCTTCTAAATCAGTGTTATCTTTTAAGTACAATACTTACTAAGAGAATATGATAAGGGAAGGCAAGGGGAGAGACTCGGGACTTTTGCAGCATATAGCTTTATTAAGGCCCTATCTTACTTTCTGCTTTTCCTTATAATGCCTGTAATAAGAAGCTATCCCATGGTCAGCCCCAGATCTCTGGACTTTTTCCTTCCAAAGCTTGTGCTTTAGACCTGAGGCTGGATGGCATGGGCTAGGGGATCATGTTAGGTGACAGATATATGTATTTCAAAAACAGGGTGATAGTTACCTTTGCAATACACAAAATACCTAGAAAGAAATGTGCATGTCCATGAAGTACCCAAAGACTTCAGAAGTAGATAGCAGATTCCTGTGCAGTGACTTCTGCATCCAAATGAATTCTATAGCTTCCCAGGCAGTACTGGCAGTGGGCAAAAGAGGGATGTGGATCTCCTGCTATACAAAAAGCATGTAGAAGCAGTCTGTATAGACAAATTTCTCACCCAAGGACTCCAAAAAGTGCCAACATATGCCAATATAGTTTCCAAGACATCTAAAAGAGATGATAGATCTCAAACCACAGAGAAGCGATGGATGCATCTCCATGCAGTATCCAAAGCTTCCAGAAGAGGGAGAGAAAGTCACATGCAGTTTGTAAAGCATCAAATATGAAAGAGTCCACTGCATTACCAAGAGAAACTAGAAGAGGGCGACCGAGTATCATGCAGTACACAAGTCATCCAGAACAAGACAATACCTTCCCATATAGTACCTTCCAGTAGTCTCTTTAGATATATAATCACAAGTGACCTTGTATGGTTGAGTTGCATAGGGCCAGGAGAGACCATTCTGAGTTCAAAATAGTGGCCTGAGTTAAAGGGAATGCTTGGAATCCAGTGATATCCCTAAAAGCAGGGCAGCTCTCCTCAAGCTGGGATCCCATTCCCAACCACTGTAGCTAGACATGTGTTTCAAATCATACTGCATTTCTAATGGATCTGGATGGCTTAAGTTCTTGGAGCACAATGTCAGCTAATATCTGATGTGATGCAAGTAGGTCCTGGAGTCCCTAGTGCTTAGCACCACTAAGCTGTGATTGCCTGTGTCCAAGACCAAAGTACCTGAATGTCTGAGACCTTAGTGAATTCATGGGGAATTTCTTTCCCTGTTTTTGCTATCAGATGTCCATGGAACTTAAAGGAATCTGATAAGGATGCAGTTCAGCAAAAGCCTACAGACAGGGACTTCTCACAGAGGACCAATTGTATGTTTGCTTGTGCATGTGTTTCTATGGGTCCTGGAAGTTTGGAGTCTATAGTGAGGCCTGTTTCAAGGTGATGCTGACACCATGGGCAGGGAGCCTCACTTAAAGCATCACTGCTTTTAGTCCATGTGCTCACCTTTGTGGCACATTGAAATTCCATGGTGAGTTTATATAGCCATCCTGAAGTTGAGTCTCCTTCCTGGAAATACTGATTATTTACTCCGGGCATATGTGTAGCAATAAGAACCAAAGACTGAGAATATGTGTTCTGAAGATATAAAAAAGGTGGTAACAGATTTCAGGCAGGTCAAGACCTATGGCACAGACTTCCTCGGAACTTTTTAGAGAGGTCGTCTTTCTCTCCAGGCCCACGAGGGAGTTCCTGAAGCCCTGGATTCCTTTCTAGGGTTCTTCTCCCTGTGCTGTCCTAGGGTCAGGATACTAAGTTCAATAAACAGCAGAAGGTCCCAGCACATAGGAGGCAGGGTGTGGCAGCCACTGCGTGGGGGTAGTCCAGGACATACCCTGAATTCACATGATACTCAAGGCCTGATTCACGGAATAACTTCAGTGACTAGAGGAATGGGTTAGATTTAGTTCCTGTACTCAAAGCAGACAGAAAAGGATGAAAGTCCTCCCATGCAATATGAAAAGCATCCAGAAGAAGGATCCTCAGTACCCAAAGTATCCAGAAGATGGAATAAGACAGATTCCCATGTATCTCAAGGAACAATCTGCCTCTAGATGGCCTCTTCTGAGAGTCAGAATGAAATTAAGGAGCTCCTAGCACAGCAGCTGCAGCCTTGACAATTCCTGCCTCTCTGCCAAACAAACTGCTTCCCAGAAGGTCCAAGCTCCTGAGTAACTGAAAGATGCATTTGAAGCCCCGTCTTCTCCAGGAAGCTCTCTAATCTGTGCCCAGGAATCACTGTGACTTCCCCAGGACCATTAATTCTTGCTCTTTTTCACTAAGGCCAAAGGCATTTTTTTTCTGCCTCTTTCTGGTCTGTGTATGTTCATTGTTCTCTCTCCTAAGAAGCCTTCTCAATCTTGCCAACATGTCTAAGGGTTAACCGTAAAGGTACTGAATGAATGCTCCAAGAGCAGTTGGAGTCACCACAACATTAGTAATATCACAGAAAATGACAGGGCTCTCCAGGTAACAATACAATGTCTAGGGAAGAGACTGTTTATGTCACACAGGATAGCTCTTGCCCTCTTGCTAAGTATCTCACCCAAATTGATCTGAAATCAAAGTTCCTTTTTCAGAGAATGGGATAGATTTCCTTCTAGTACTCTAAGTATTTAGAAGGTAGCTATCGATCCCCTTCCAGTGCCAAACATATCCAGAAGAGATCCTTTGTGTCCCCATTTGAATCCACAGGAAATACCCAGACACCAGAATAAGACTATAGATGCAATACACAAAGCATTCAGAAGAGTGTGATAGATTCTCTTTCAGTACTGAAAGCAGCCAGAAAAGGTTAATACATCTCCAGCTAATTTCTATGCTGTGAGGACTGACCTGGACAGAAAGTCAGATGTTTCCACCAAAGACCAAAGTATGATGATGGTGGCCAGATGTTCTGGTAGATTTCATATCAGAATTGCAACACAGCCACTTGTTGCAGGAGAAAAACTGGAATATGGATTAAGTTCACGTCCTGAATCTTATTCTTCAGAAAACTTTTAGAAACACTAATACATGTCAGCAAATGACTAATAGCTATAGGAAAATAGTGTTACACTCTAAGCATGCATCAGTGGACTATAATTGTGTGTTATCTTTTCAAATGTGGAAAAGGAAAAGCCAATGAAGAGGGGCTTATATGGGATCAGAGAGATAGAAATAAGACATCTATTATGAGGCATTTTCCAGGGATGCCTCAAGTAAGTGACACCTGGGAGTTCATATACTACAATATCATATCTAGGTTTGACAGAGATTGGAGAGGTATTTTTACATAAATATTTTAAGATCTACATTCAGGCCCTACTGGATGTCATATACTTTGTAATCATTTGTGTCTGGCTTCTCTAAGAAATATTCATGTTGTTGGGTGGTGGTGGTGTGCGCCTTAATTCCCAGCACTTGGGAGGCAGAGGCAGGTGGATTTCTGAGTTCCAGGACAGCCTGTTCTACAGAGTGAGTTTCAGGATAGCCAGGGCATTGAGAAACTCCATCTCAAAAAAAGAAAGAAAGAAAGAAAGAAAGAAAGAAAGAAAGAAAGAAAGAAAGAAAGAAAGAAAGAAAGAAAGAAAGAAAAAGATTCATGTTACTGAAATATCAGTACCCTGCAGGCTATATGCTATGTTGCTATGTAAACAGCAAACCAAATCCCAAAAAGCCCCAAATGTATAGCCACACTAATAGTACCTAATAATAAAGCTATGTCTCAACCTGTCTTGGAAGTTTCAATAGAGAAGCTGGAAAGTCTTTATCTGGAAAGTCATCTCTACTTTTAAGAAATCACTGAGGCTGTATTTCAAGGAAATGAGAGGCAAATAACTCTAGATTTCCTGATTTCTTGTATACAACCCCAATGAGTATTCATTTCCTGAGAGACTTTAGAGCAATACAATGTGATTCCTAATGACTTTGGTCTGCATGACTATATCAGGAACATGTGAATGCAGAGGACCATATTTCAAGGGAATCTAAATATATGACCTAAAAGATACAGTGTAGATACATTTTCTATCATGAAGTGAGTATCCACAGAGTAGGCCATGACAACCATGCACCAGAAAACACCCCTGTGTAGCTCTGGCTAGCTGGGAATTTACAATGCAGCCCATAGTGCCTGGAGCTTGCAGAGATTCATCTCTGCCTGTGAATTCAGGGGCTATAGGAGTGTGACACCACTCTGGTGAAAAAAAAGCTGTCTTAAAAGTGAAGCCTTGGAAATTGACTTTTTAATTTATAAAAATACAGTCATTTCACTCAATAGGGGCTTAAATAGAGCCCCGACTCAGGTGAATCAGTATACACAGTGTATATAGCAATAGCAAAATATCAAAATAATGACCAGAACAAAAAAAAAAAAAAGAGAAGATAAATATCAAACTCTAAAACCAATGGAACAAAAAACCCAAAGGCCAAAGGAAAGAAAACCCAAACCAAAAATAACACAAGCAAAAAAAAAGTCAAGTTAAGCAGTATTGTCTTGCTGCAGTTTAGAGACACTGAACTATACCATGTGGCCAGCCCTGGATACAGGGTAGAAAGACAGTTTCAGATGTAATAGCCTATCAAGGCAAGTGTTGCCATTCTTCTTTGGAGTCTTTGTAGGTTAAGCCTTCCATGCCTGGTGCAACCTCAGCAAGAGGGTAGTCCCACACACCTCTGTGTGGAAATACACTTTAACTGTCTACATGGGTCTCATCTTAACTCTACTCGAATCTTTCTCCTCCTAAGGAGAAGAATATTTTCTTGATGTACACCAATAATTTTGTAGCATAATATAATATATAATGTAATATAATATAATATAATACAATACAAAACAATATAGCATACAATTTCTACCAGCATAATTGTTCTTGATGCTTTATCCTGGAAGTCCATGACTCCCCTCCCACTTTTTCTGATGTCCTACAAAGAAGCACTCACCTGGATATGGTTTGCTTCCTTGCCTCTGAAATGGATGTTGAGTCTAATGTAGTTAAAGCTTTGTTCATTTCTGTCTTAGTCAGGGTTTCTATTCCTGCACAAACATCATGACTAAGTTGGGGAGGAAAGGGTTTATTCAGCTTACACTTCCACATGGTTGTTGATCACCAGAGGAAGTCAGGACTGGAACTCAAGCAGATCAGGAAGCAAGAACTGATGCAGAGGCCATGGAGAGATGTTCCTTGCTGGCTTGCTTCTCCTGGCTTGCTCAGCCTGCTCTCTTATAGAACCCAAGACTTCCAGCCCAGGGATGGCACCACCCACAAGGGGCCCTACCCCCTTGATCACTAATTGAGAAAATGCCCCACAGCTGGATCTCATGGAGACACTTCTCCAACTGAAGCTCCCTTCTCTGTGATAACTCCAGCCTGTGTCAAGTTGGCACACAAAACCAGCCAGTACAAGTCTGCACTTTTTACATTAGTTGAGAATAGTGACTTTTCTTATTTTTTCAGCTTAAAGTATTATAGAAGCTCTCTTCCCTACACAGTTATGTCTAATAATGACCTGGTCCAGCCCTACCACCTTGATAAATGAATAACTACAGTTAAACAGTTGCAGCAGTAGAATTCTCTGAAATGCTCTTTTGCAGAAATATTTACAATTACACTTTGCAGATCATCCCTCTGAAACTCTATGCCATCATTTATCAAAGACTTAATTAAGAGAGGAGTAGGAATACTAAGTTTTGTCTGTGACATTGGCTTTAACTTAATTGTGAATGATACACTTCATATCCTGGATAAATCTTTCATGCCACACACAATGGAGATAAGGTATCTAGAAGAGACCACAGTAACTCATGTTTCATTAGTTTAGGAGCACACATATTCAAAGGTAGCATAATCTCCTCTCTTTTACACACTTTGGTAGCATACCACCTCACCCCAAAATTATACCATTTGCAGATATGTGTGGTTCCAATTAACCACATTATTCTCTCATTATTATTTCTGTTGTTATTCATGGCTGCATGGTAAATAATTTGTGGAGTCCTTAGGTTCTGTTTTCTACCAAGATTCAGCAATTGTTGATTCTTCTGAGAATCTGAATTTGTCTTTGACATTGATATTTTGGTCATCTGAAACTCATGTACAGACCTCATCAGCTGCAGGTACAACACTGGTGGGAAGCTCAGGTCACTCTCCCTGAAGGTCATGTTTGTTGTTGTCTAGTTGTACTGTCACATGATTCATAAGTGGTTCCCTTATATACTTTCTTTATACTTAGCTGGATCTCATCTGAATTTCTGGAGATAGGAGGCAACATCTTTGCATAGAATGTAGTTTATCATGTGGCCTCTGGATACTTTTCGAATGATGCCTTCTGTACATATACCTTTAAGCTGATTTCACATTATCTAACAATACTCAACATAGTTCTTAAGCATCAGGGAGTTACCTGAAATTTCCCAGCCAAATAACTGTTAGTCCCGACAGGGTTTGCCATTTTGTGGTAATTCATAGAGGATACTTTATGGGCTGAAGGGATTATTTTTGATAATTTATTACTCTCTTCTGTCATAATATACAAAACTTTTGATAGCTGCTCTATTTAGGAAAAACAAGTCTGTAGCAGGCTAATATAGCAGGCTAATATGTTGCCCACTGTGTGATTCTTTCAGCCAGTTCTTTCGTGCCTGTGTGCATATTCAAGACCCGACAAATTCACAGGGAGCATCTTCTGTGCAACGAGTTCAGATGTGACTCAGAAGTCCTCTACATGTATTTTCCTTTGACACCCACTGCCAATGATTCTGTCTTTGGCATCCAAATGGTGGGTCAACTGAGGCAGGCATCCATTGTCCATCAGCGCTTAGAGCTACTGACTGAGTTGACTCTAGACACCTAGAGGGTCTGCCACCAAAGGTAGCCAGCCATAAGAGAAGTTAATCAACAGATTTCTTTTTTGAGGGAACGAAACCTAATTTACTGGGAATGGTACTCTGTGGCTAGTGGAAAAGCTATGAACTCAACTCCTTGAGGGTAATGAGAAAGAGAAGAAAAGAACACAATTTATGTGTTCACATGTACACATACACACACACACAGACACACACAGACTGATTGAAAGAAGCAAAATACAGAATCCAATAACTTCATACATATAAATGTACATGTATATATACACACACATGCATACATGTATACAGACCCTAAGACAGATATACACATATTTACACATTGAATGATTAGAGCAAAGCTCCAACAAGCAGGTTCCATGTATTACAAAAATATATACATAAATACACACAATTTGTTAATAGTAGGAACAATGTTCCATCCCTCTATCACATACACTTTACACATACACACAAAATAGATGGATGGGAGAAACAATGTTCCAACCACACCTTATTTATTACCCTGCACAAAACTCAATTCCAATTTTATCACGAACCTCCACATAAGACAGAATTCACTAAATCTAATAGAAGAGAAATTGGGAAATGCCCTTGAATGCTTTGGTACAGGAGGCAATTTTCATAACAGAACAAGAATGGTTTGAACTCTAAAATCAACAGTTGATAAATAGAATCTCATGAAACTGTTATGCTTCTGGAAGGAAACACTATCAGTAGGACGAAATGCCATTCTACCAATTGGGAAAGTTTGTTCACCAACCCTACATCCAAATAACCCAAATAAACAAAAATTGCAGTATAGAGATAAACAGAGAATTCTCCACAGAGGAATATTGAATGGCCAAGAAGTACTTAAAAATGTTCAAAGTCCTTAGTCATCAGGAAAATGAAAACCAGCTCTGAGATTCTATCTTACAGCCATCAGAATGGCTAAGATCAAAATTAAAGTTGTAGCACATGCTCCTGAAGATTGTTAGCAAGGAGAACACTCCACCAATGTTGTTGAGAATGTATCACGAGTCTGAGATCTAAAAGGTATTTAATTTTGTTCTACACATAGCAGAGAAATTCTAGCTGACAGTTCTTCCACGGTATGATCACAGTCTATTCATGGAATGACAATGAACTTACCAGGGATAATATGCCAATAAGAAATTAGCTGAAAGTAAGAGGAAAAGTTGAATGAATTGCTCCACCATCTACTAAGGTCTCCAATGAGCAGACATGCAGGAAGAGGCTAACTATAAGCAAACTGACAAAACATGTGTGAGGATTTCTAAGGCCAAATACAATGTGCAAAACTGCATTTGGAGTTGAGGAGCCATGGCTTTGTAATTGACCTTACACTGTTGGCTAAAACCCAAATAGTGTGTGCCTTACTGGGTTTCTATACCTGCCAGCTTCTTCTATCCTTATATACTGTGGTCTCAATGTTTGGGTAACATTCATTCCTGTTCTCTATCCTACTAAAATCAGTGATTAGAAAAGGCTGACCACTCTCTTCCTACTTATTCAGTACAGTACTCAAAGTCCTAACTCGAGTAACTAGACAAAAGGAGATCAAAGCAATAAAAATCAGAAAGGAGAAGTCAAAATATCACTATTTGCAGATGATACGACAGTGATCCCAAAATTCCCCAAGGGAACTCCTAAACTTTATAAACAACTTCAGCAAAGTGGCTGGATAGGAAATTAATTAACTCAAAAAAATTAGTAGCCTTCCTTTACTCAAAGGATAAACAGGCTGAAAAAGAAATTAGGGAAATGACACCCTTCACAATATTCACAAGTAATATAAAATATGTCTGTATGACTTTAACCAAGAAGTGAAAGATCTGTGTGACAAGAACTTCAAGTTTCTGAAGAAAGAAATTGAAGATCTCAGAAGATGGAAATATCTCCCATTCTCACAGATTGGCGAGATTAATATAGTAAAAATGTCCATCTTGTCAAAAACAATCTACAGATTCAATGCAATCCCCATCAAAATTTCAACTCAATTCTTCATAGAGTTAGAAAAAGCAATTTGCAAATTGATTTGCAATAACAAAAATCCCAGGATAACTAAAACTATTCACAATAAAAGAAATTCTGAGGGATTCATCATCCCTGCCATCAAGCTGTATTACAGAGCATTAGTGAAAAAAGAAAAAAAAAACCAGCATGGTATTAGTACAGAGACAAACAGGTGGATCAATGGAACAGAGTTGAAGACCCAGAAATGAACCCACACACCTATGGTCACTTGATCTTTGACAAAGGAGCTAAAGCCATTCAGTGGAAAAAAGACAGCATTTTTAAAAAATGGTGCTGGTTCAAATGGAGGTCAGCATGTAGAAAACTGCAAATCAATCCATTCATAACTCCTTGTACAAAGATTAAGTACAAGTGTATCCAGGACCTTCACATAAAACCAGATACACTGAATCTAATAGAAGAGAAAGTAGGCAAGAGCCTCAAACATAAGCTCACAGGGGAAAATTTCCTGAACAGTATAGCAATGGCTCTAAGATCAACAATAGAAAAATAGGACTTCATAGAATTTCAAAGCTTCTGTAAGGCAAAGGACAGTGTAAAGAGGAAAAAATGGCAACCAACATATTGGGAATATATCTATATCAACCCTACATCCAGTAGAGGACTAATATCCAATATATACAAAGAATTCAACAAGTTAGACTTCAGAGAAACAAATAATCCTATTAAAAAACGAGGTATAGAGCTAAACAAAGAATTCTCAATTGAGGAATACTGAGTGGCTGAGAAGTACCTAAAGAAATGTTCAACATCCTTAGTCATCAGGGAAATGCAAATCAAAACAACCCTTGAGATTCCACCTCACACCAGTCAGGTGAGAGTAGATGCTGGTGAGGATGTGGAGAAAGAGGAATACTGCTCCACTGTTCATGGGATTGCAAGCTGGTACTACTACTCTGGATATCAGTCAGGAAGTTACTCAGAAAATCAGACATGGTATTACTTGAGGACACAGCTATACCACTCCTAGGCCTATACCCTAAAAATGCTGCAACACATAAGAAAAAATGACTCACTATGTTCATAGCAGCCTTATAATATCAAGAAGCTAAACAGAACCCAGATGTCCTTCAACAGTGGAATGAATACAGAAAATGTGGTACATTTACACAATGGGTTATTACTCAGCTTTTACTTTTTTATTACATTTTGTTTTTTTGAGACAGAATTTCTCTGTGTAGCCCTGGCTGTCCTGGAACTCACTCTGTAGACCAGGCTGGCCTCAAACTCAGAAATCTGCCTGCCTCTGCCTCCCAAGTGCTTTGATTAAAGGTGTGTACCATCACTGCCCAGCTTTTAAAAACACTGAATACATGAAATTTTTAGGCAAATGGATGGAATTAGAAAAATATCTTCCTGAGTTAGCCCAGTCACAAAAGAATACATATATACACTCACTGAAAAGTGGATATTAGCTCAAAAGCTCTAAATACCCAAGATAAAATTCAAAGAACATATGAAGCTCAAGAAGAAGACCAGAGTGTAGATGCTTCAGTTCTTCTTGGAAGGGGGAAGCAAAATACTTGAGAGGAAAAACAGTGACAAAGCTTGGATCAGATACCGAAGGAAAGGCCATCCAGAGACTGTCCCACATAGGGATCAATCCCATATTCAAACACCAAATCCAGACACTATTGGGGATACTAAGAAGTACTTGCTGATGGGAGCCTGAAATAGCTGTCTATTCAGAGACTGACAAATACAGAGGTTTGTGCTCAAAGCCAACCATTGGACTAAGCACATGGTCCCCAATGGAGGAGTTAGAGAAAGGACTGAGGGAGCTTAAGAGGTTTGCAACCCATAGGAAGAACAACAATATCATTCAATTAGTTCCACCAAAGCTCCCAGGGACTAAACCACCAACCAAAGAGTACAGATGGAGTGATCCATGGCTTCAGTCTCATATGTAGGAGAGTGTGGCCTTGTAGGACATCAATGGGAGGAGAGGCCCTTGGTCCTCAGAAGGCTCAATGCCCCAGTATAGGGGAATGCGAGGGCAGGGAGGCAGGAATGGGTGCATATGTAGGGGAACACTCTCATAAAAGCAGGAAAAGGGAGGATGGGATAGGTGGTTTCCAGAGTGGAAACTGGGAAAGGATAACATTTGAAATGTAAATAAATTATATATATATATCCCTCTTCATTGTTTAAGATGAAAGATATGCACTAATGGCTGAGTCACACAACTTGAGTAGCTTTTTTCAGTAAATAACATAATTTCAGTGTTCACAGTGTGTTCAAATATCCTGAAATGCATATCGGTTTGTAAAAATAGTTTGGAGTCACTATATAGAGCAATAAAACATTTTAATAAACATCTAACAATTACTTCTGGTTTAGATCAAGACATAGAATTTTATGCATCCATATTCCAAATACACTATAGGGTTTTAGTGGTTATTTACTGTCAGACTATAAAATGTATTTTCCCCCATACATGTTTAGGTTTTACTCCATGTTACTTCATTTCATGGATCTGATGAAATTAAATGTTATTGTTTTTTGTAAGGCAAAATAATTTACCTTAAAATTATATTGTCAAATACTTTTCCATATATTTTCCTATTAACTTTTGTTTGCAATATCCAGTTACGATATTAAATGGACTATGCTTTCTATTATTTTTTTCCTTTTCAATTGGAAAACAGTACCTGTATTTCTTATTGAGCTTGATATTAAGATTGTGCTCTTGTCATAGCTTTTATTACTATTACTATTATTATAATCCTAATGTTCAAAATTAAAAAATGTTTTTCAGAAACCATTGCTTAGTGTCTCAATAGGTCAGCTGAATGAGAAAAAAATTTAAAAACTAAACATGCTGAAGGGATGATAGTTTTATCAAATTATTTTAATCAGTTTCTTAAACGAAATGCCCACAACCACAAAAGCCAATTATTAATGACAGCCATGAGTAGTAGTTTCTTGATTGATTTACCTGAGTCCATCTTTACTGAACTACAGTATACATGCCCAAAAAATGGAAAGCAATTGTTCCATTTTCATTTCCTTTTAGTCAGTACACAGATGGTAGAGTAGGAGTACTGATCTTTGAAGCTGATATTTTTTACTTTTTTGTTTATGGATAGTATTTTCTGGATGTTGATTAATGACCACGTAGTCTGTTTAAAGCAACAGATTCTATGACCTAAACACTCAGTCTTTTCTATGACTTTAACTTAATTTAAGTGAAATTAATATCATTTACTAATATGGAGCCCTTAGGTTGCTCTTGATAATGTATTACTAGTTTACCAATTTAACAGTAATTGGATAGACCATAAAGAAAAATGTGTATGTTTAGATTTTTTTGAAACCTACTTTTAATAAGGGTTCTCAAATATATTGACCCCCACTTGAAGCCCACTGTCCAATGATAGGGGAGAAAAGATTGTGAATAGGACAAAGGGATGTAGACCTGCTTAAAAGTAATTCTTTAGGGTGACTGCAATCTCTGTCAGGAGACCAGCAGTTCAGTTCATTAGTATCAAGATAACAGAATAGAATCAACATTGGTGGCACAATCCAGCAGAAACTGCCAGGCTTCCATTGAATTGGCAAATGTTAGCTGGAATGACTACAACCAACCAGGGACCCCAGGAGTAGTTTTTTGCCCTGCCTCTCCAACAAAGTGAAGATCAGCAAAGAGGAGAATGGGAGATCAACAAAGCATTGCAAAGCTGGCTATGAAAGTATGCTGTCACCATCCCTTGAGTTCTATTTATATTTTCTCCAAACATTACATGTCTTCTCACAGGTCTTTCCTGAAGAAAAAGTCACATGAATCTGTCTAAGCAAAATATGTGAGTCTGTATCATCTGACATATCTAGAAACTTCCACTTCAAATATGGTACTAATAAGATTTTTTTTCAGATTTCTAATAGAGAATTCATAGGACCACTGCCTCCAGTCATAGGTCATTAATTTAGTTCTAAGGGCTCTTTGGTAACAACCTCAGTCCTGGATACACATTTAGATTCATCTGGAGAACTGTAAAGGATGCAGCTTCAGGGGAAGCACCAAGGCCTAACACTATTACTGAGGCTATGGATCCTCCTATGGGATCTGTCATGACTGTCCTCTGAAAAACCCAAAGCAGCTGAAAGAGTCAGATGGAGATATTTGTACCCAATCAATAAACAGAAGCTGCTAACTAACCCCTGTAGCTGAATTAGAAAAAAAGCTGGAAGAAGCTGAGGAGGAGGGCTACCCTGTAGGAGGACCAGCAGTCTCAATTAACCTGGACCTCTGAGATCTCTGAGACATTGGATCACCAACCAAGCAGCATACACCAGCTGATATGAGCTCCCCTCAATACATATATAGCAGAGGGCTGTCGGGCCTGGCTTCAGTCAGAGAAGATACACCTAATCCTCAAGAGACTGGAGGTCCCAGGGAATTTAGAGGACTGGTGGGGTGGGGTTGGGAGGTGAAGGGAACATCCTCATGGTGACCGGGGAGGAGGTGTGGAATGTGGAATGTCAGATTGTGAACCGAGAGGAGAATAAAATCTGGAGTGTAAAAAATTAATAAATAAATAAATAAATAAATAAATAAATAAAAGATTAAAATAAAAAATAATAAAAACAAGTAAAAAAGACTATACTTAAGACTCATTGACTAGGAAATGCATTGAATTTGTATAGACTTGGTTAGTCATTTGTGTATTATCATTATAATATAGAAAGTTATATGAGCTTTGCTATAAAGTATTAACACTATTTCTAGGTGACCGAACTGGTTATTTTTCATATTCTGGTTACAAAATACCAGAGGTAAGCAAATTAAGGAAGGTAGAGTTTTGATGTTCACACATTGCTGGCATAATCTGTCACACTGAGGCAGGTGAGATGGTATTAAATGGTAACATTGCATGTGAAACTAGGTACAATGGCAGAGGCAGCTGGTTGCACTGTGGCTGCAGTATGGATGTAGATAAATGCTCATGTGATGTTTAGAAGAAAAATGCCTCACCCACTATAAAGGGGCAGATGTTTGAATATTGGATCTCAGTTGTGGCATTATTTGATTTGTGGCACTATTTAGGTTTGAGAGGCGTGATCCTACTGGAAGAAGTCTGTCACAGGAATGGTGGTGGTGGTACCTTAACAACTAATGCCATTTTTACCTGCTTCCTGATTTCAGTTCATGATATAATTATTCAGCTGCAACTCCAGTGCTATGACTTCTACATGCTACCTCTGCCTCTGTCATTTGCTCTCAACCTCTGCAACCATAAGCTCAAATAAACTCTTTCCTTTATAAATTAATCATTAAGTTTTATCATAGCTGGAAAAGTGATTTTTGCTGTCTATTTTCTTTTCAATCAGATTAGAATAGCAGTCCATATCTAGGATCAATTTCTCAACTTCTTTTAAATCTTTCTATAACCTCCTCAAAGATTCAACTAGAAGTTTTTATTTGAGATGAGTCTAATCCCATCAAAATGACATCAACATAAGCATCACAACTGCTAAAAATAGCCATACTGTGTACATGGCTGAATATACATATACTTTGGTGGTTTCATTCAAACTTAGTTTTTTTATTTCCATCTATTTTTATTTATTGAAAACATATTTTTATACAATATATTCTAATTAGTTTCTTCTTTCCCAACCCCTACAAGATGCTCTCCAATTCCCTCCAAGCTAAATTCAAACTCTTTCTATTTCTCTTTAGGAAATAAGTGATCATATAAAGAATAATAATAAAATAAAATAGGAATAAACAAACAAACAAAAATGAGAATAGGATAAAACAAACAAAAAGAAGAAACAGAGCTTAAGGAAAAACATAAGAAACCCATATAGATTCAGAGAGACATGTTCACATGTACAAATATCCAATGAAAACATAAAACTGGAAGTTGTAACATATATGCAAGGACATGTAAGTTTAAAATAAAAATCAAGACAAAGTACCTCTAAAAATGTCATTGAGTTCATTGTGTGCTGGGCTCATAATCTTGTGCCTGGGGACTCCCCTAAAGAGTGATTTGTATTCAAGGTGAGACTCTGTTGAGAAGAATTAATTTTCCACTTGCACATTAGACATAACTTCTGGATTAAGGATAAGTGTTTGTGTCTCCTTATCTCAGCACTGGGCATCATCTGGCACAGACCCATGAAGGCCCTATCCATTCTGCTACAGTCTCTGTGATTTTACATGTACATCTGTCTGATGTGTCTAAAAGGACTTGTTTCCTCAATGATTTTCACCTTCTCTGGATCTTATTATCTTTCCACCCCCTCCTCCTCAAAGTTCTTTGAGACATAAGGGAGAGATCGGATGAATACAGATAATTTAGAACTGACTGTTTTGAGATATCATACTCTGTAAATTGCTAGATTGTGGGTCTCTGATTTGTTCACATCTACTGCAAATGGAAACTTCTCTGATGACCTCTGAGAGGCAATGATCTCTGAGAAACAGAATGTTATTAGGAGTCTTTCTTGTGGTCATATTTCTTTAGGAAACCTTAGTGTTTATTTTTTTTTTCCTAGATTCATGGCATATTTAGTCTCAGGTTCTTTGCCACCTGAACAGTGTCTTGGATAGGTTTTCTCTTATAGAGTGGGCCTTACGTCAAAGCAGATATTGGTTGATTATTCCCACAGGCTTTGCCACATTTTCAGTAGAATTGGCACATCTTGTAGGCAAATTAACATTATAGATCAAACAGTTCATACCTGTTTGGAGTATATGTTCTTCTTTGATAATGTGCACAGGACCTTCCAGTACAATGAACATTATTAGTCCACAGGGGTCAACTTTCTAGGTAGTCACCAGCATGAATTCTCCATATTCAGGGCCTTGTATTTAATATCTATCTATCTATCTATCTATCTATCTATCTATCTATGTATCTATCTATCATCCTCTGCAAGAGGACTTTACTATTAAACTAAGTGATTTATGTGATGGGTTAATGCCATTTGGTGCCAGGGTCCAGCCATGGTGGGGTCTTCTTCCTTGTTGGTTCTTCTTGAGGCAGCAGAGGGGAAAGAGCATAGACAGAGAGTAAGACTTTGTCTTATGAGATGCAGGGGTAAGACATTGTCTTAAGAGATATTTAGGGTTGATGTATAATAATAAAAAGTTTACTTATCTAAGTTATGTACTGTAGCTGACCTGCCTTCTGTGTTCCTCTGAGGCCAGAAACTGCAGTCTCTGGTACTTAGCACCTCATCCTAAAACAGGGGATTAAGTAGAGGATTAATTGCTAGAGCCTTTTCCATTTTTTTTCAGATGCCTCTTGCTTGTCAGGTTAGAGTCAAGTTTGAAGCAATAAGCGACTTTTGAACCAGGAGAAGAGAATAACGCTCCCAGAAGAAAAAACTTTTTTGTAAGCATATATGCAAAAACTCAGATAAGTTCATATACAGATTCATGCATGCTCATTTATGCATTTCCAATCAAACCAGTTGGGTCAAGCTTGCATGTATTCTCACAATTACATACTCTCACACATACAACCACACTTCTATATGCATTTTGAGTAAACAACCAAGCACTGGTACAGAAAGAACTCACTCATTCTGGATGAAAAATGAGCTCCAATCTATACTGCATAGACAGAGAAAAAGCTTCTACCCTTTTAACGCTAAATGAATTAAATCCAAGTTTATAAGAAAAAAAGCTTTGCTCCTTTTAGGACTAAGCCTGCCTTGTTATTAAGAAATGGCCTGTTCTGTCCCATGGTAAGGAGAACCCTGGCTGCTGCTTTTACTCTGTATAGAATCTTCTTTCCTCTTTCCCTCTGCATTCTGCACATTGCTCTCTTAGTTTTTTTTAATGTTACCTATAGTTTCTAAGTTTTACCTTCTGAATTCTTCTAAGCTTGTACCCTCCTGCCCTGAAGTCTCAAAAATGCTCTTACTATCAGCGTCTTTTCTCCCAAAGTTATGCCTAAACTTCTAAGTTGTTCTTGAGTTCAATTCTGTCTAAAAGGTGTTTTGTCTAAAGGTGTTCTGTCTAAAAAACTTCTCAGCTCAGTTCCTTAGATCAGTTCCTCTCAGCTCAGTTCTAACTCTTCTTTATGTCGTCAGTATGTAAAACATCTTTTAGAAAACATGATCACATGTTAAAAAGTTCATCACAAGTTCACACATAAAATCAAATAATAAATTGAAATAGAAGATTACAACAGAGAATGTTTACATGCATATCCATTAGGAGTAATTATCTGACTAAACATCCATCACCTGTCACATTCTATTGTAAGTTGAAAACTATAAATAAGTTATTAGTGAAGTTTTACATAGATAAACCCAGTCAATATTTCGTCTTCTGTCCTAGCACCTGTAATAAATTTTTAGTTCCCTTTGTATGACCTTTGGTTAATTGTTTTACAAGCTCTTGGAATGTGCTCTGAGTAGGAGAAAGTCTAGTTACTAGGAGCATGAATTAACTGGTTACACATGGGAGACTGGCAGAGTTCTCACTGCAGTTTTGACATTCAGAAAAGGACATTATAACAGTCCCACTGTAAAAGAGCTTAGTAATCACTGATATAATTTTAGATAATCTTATTGGATTATTAAGATTTAAGAAGTCATCTATTTGTCTATATAGCCACACTACAATACAGTACACCTTTGTGGTCCTGCAGAGATCTGCTCCAAAGGGGTGGACTAATAACTAATTATTGTGATATATGTTTACTAATAACAAGAAAAGCATAGTAATAGCAGGAAACTTTCCTGAAATGAATTCTCTTTCAGTCTTGCCTAATACAGAGCGAATCTGTCACAGATTATATAATAATCCAAGCAGACTATCTCAGGAAGATCATCTGCTACAATTTAGATTATTTCAGCTCCTGACAATTTGAAAACTCCTTGTTTGTCATTCTGGTATTACATAGTATAGAAAAACCACATCTGGAGCTCTGCATCCAGCCCTACAACACCCAGAGGAAGCTCCACTCCCAGGTGCTCTGACACTCTCAGGATCAGAGGTGAGGAGGATTCAATATCTGTCCCAACACTGGGAGTAACTGGGATGAATGGGATGAGGCACACAGGAACTCTGCCAGCAGAGTGGCTTGGGTTCCTTTCGGTCTCTCTGTGCTGGCTTCCTGAGCAGACCTTGGGCCCAGGCTCCACAGCCAGTCCCACAACACCCAGAGGAAGCTGTTGAACTCCCAGATGCTCTAACAAGCCCAGTGTCACAGGTTCCCAGAATCACAGAATCACAGAGACAGCTTGACTCTGAGGAGTTCTGACACAACCAGGATCGCAGGAAGGACTGGCTCCAGTCAGATTTAGCAAGGGCAGGTAGCACTAGAGAAAACCAGATGGCGGGGGGCAAGTGTAAGAAAATAAACAACACAAACCAAGGTTACTTGGCATCATCTGAACTCAATTCTCCCACTATAGCAAGTCCTGGACACACCATCACATTGGAGGAGCAAGATTCAGATCTAAAATCACTTCTCATGATGATGATGTAGGACTTTAAGAAAGATGTAAATAACACCCTCAAAGAAATACAGGAGAACACAGGTAAAGAGCTAGAAGCTCTTAAAGAGGAAACAAAACAAAAATCCCTTAAAGAACTACAGGAAAACACAATCAAACAGGTTAAGGAAATGAGAAAAACCATCCAGAATCTAAAAATGGAAATAGAAACAATAAAGAAATCAGAAAGAGAGACAACTCTGGAGATACAAAACCTAGGAAAGAAATTGAGAGTCATAGATGCAAGCATCACCAACAGAATACAAGAGATAGAAGATAGAATCTCAGGGGCAGAAGACACCATAGAAAACATTGACACAACAGTCAAAGAAAATGCAAAAAGCAAAAAGCTCCTAACCCAAAACATCCAGGATATCCAGGATGCAATGAGAAGACCAAACCTAAGGATAATAGGTATAGAAGAGAGTGAAGACTCCCAATGTAATAGGCCAGTAAAAAAATCTTCAACAAAATTATAGAAGAAAACTTCCCTAACCTAAAGAAAGAAATGCCCATGAACATACAAGAAGCCTACAGAACTCCAAATAGACTGGACCAGAAAAGAAATTCCTCCTGTCACATAATAATAAAAACACCAAATGCACTAAACAAAGAAAGAATTTTAGAAGCAGTACGGGGAAAAAGTCAAATAACATAAAGGCAAGCCTATCAGAATTATACCCGACTTCTCACCAGAGACTATGAAAGCTAGAAGATCCTGGGCAAATGTCATACAAACCCTACAAGAACACAAATGCCATCCCAGGCTACTATACTCAGCAAAATTCCCAATTACCATAGATGGAGAAAGCAAGATATTCCATGATAAAAACAAAATTTACATAATATCTTTCCACAAATCCAGTCCTACAAAGGATAATAGATGGAAAACATCAACATAAGGAGCAAAACTACACCCTAGAAGAAGCAAGAAAGTAATCTTTCAACAAATCCACACAAATCTAATTCCACCTCTTACAACAAAAACAACAGGAAGTGACAATTACCTTTTCATAATATCTTAATATGAAAATTAATATTACCAACATATCCTAATTGATTGAAATCCAAAAATATGAGGAATTAGAAATTTGTTGATTGTCATCCAATGGTCTCTCTAATTTGGTAATTGGAGAAATAGGTCCAATATTATATAATCTATATATACTTTCAGCTTGTTTGTGACAGTATCTTGCTGTGTACAACATAAGGGTCTTGAAATCTTGCTTCTATCAGCCTCTCTATTAGTAGTATTGTTTATTTCATATTTTTACACTATGCTATGGTTTTTAGAAAAGCTTATATATTTCAAAAGTATTTATATACCCAAGGGAGATATAGACAATTAACTTGGGAGGTGGCTTGTAGGAAAGAGAGCAACAAAGAGTGAGACTGAATGCTTTGCTTGACATTTGTAGTTCTTGTATCAAGTTTGAAGAAGAGGACTTTATAAGTTACTCTTTATCTGAGATGAATCCTTTTCCAAATTATCATAGCCAGGGAACCAGATTCTTACCCACACCTAATGTCTATACCACCCTCCATGCAGAATCATTGTTCATTGAAACAGTTGGTGAATGACTTTATGGATAGACTATCTTAATACACACACCATTTCTTAAACGAATGTAACCTGTTCTCTGTGGCCTAAGAATAAAGTCACTCACTCAAGTCAAATAGTTTTGACCATAGCAGGAAGTCTGTATCCAAAAATCATGCCTACAATTCATTCCTTGGCACAACAGAACTGTCAACTCTCAGTTTAGCTACAATGGAGGTAAAATCCTTTGGTGATGTGAGGGTCATTAAAGTACAGCCTTATTACAATGAAATCCAATGTCTAAAAATTGTTCTTATTTTGGGCTTGTATCACAGTAAGAGCCAAGATTTTTAACCTCTACTAAATAGAAAACAAACAAACAAACAAACAAACAAAAAGATCTTATATATTTATGTTCATTTAAGAAAATACTAGTGATGTATTATTTTGAAATATACAGTTAATATGTTTGGAGTTATTTAAAATTTACATTGAGAAAAATGTATGCATTTTCAGTGTTGCTGTAGACAAGCATCTACATAACACTGTTAAATTGATTGTTGTTTTGTATCAAACAACTTTTATAATACTCATTTTTATTCTTATAATATTTTATAAATTTTAAGGAATATGACAAAGATATTGTAGGTATTGAAGAGACATCTCTGGGAGGAGTTAGGGCACACAAGGGAAACAAGAATGTGATTTAATTCTATTTACTTAAAATATGTTTTTAAATGTTAACAAATTCAGATAAATTGAAATCATGTAATTTTTCTCATTATAATGCAATAAAAGTTAAAAAAAAAAGAAGAGAAAAAGAAAACTACATCTGGGCTCTAAATGGGCATATAGTTTTTAATGATATAAAAAAAATAAATCCATGAAGTTTCAATTGGAAACTTGCCACTCATTTTTATTTTTACAATTCTAATAGGTAAATGTCTGCCTTTAAAGTTGAGCTTCAATATCCAGAAAGTATCTTTTTGGAAACACTTTATAATTTGGCAGGTCTGCACATAATGACTTTGAAAACATTAGGTGAGTTCAGTTACTTTTCTAAAGATTTTAACATCTGCCTACACAGTAACAACATGGTATTATTGTACAAAGAAGCCATGATCAATAAGGTAATTATAGTGAGAGTAGAGTGGTTTCAAAGTTAATTTGCAGTTAATTACTCTTTTCTATCTCAGTATGTTAAGTAAATAGGAATTGATACACTTTCCTTGTTTTCCTTACTAATGTGCCTGCTTACCAGGGAGGGAGTTGGAGAGGTCAGATGACTGAAAGTAAAAAGCACACATGCCAATAAATAGAGCATAAATATAAAACAGGTAAGGTACTTTGTCTCCTTTTATTAGACATAATCCCTCTCTGTTTTATCATTCTTGGTGATTTTTACATTATTTTTTAAATTATAATTTTATATATTTTAAATTATATTTGCAATTTTAATATTAATTAAAATATATATGAAATTATATATTTCTAGGCAAATTTTGATCTACATTCTCAGCTAATTTATCTAAGTTTTCTCTTATGTAGAATGCCTTCATAATAAATGCAAACATGAAATTCACACAGAAAGTATATTTTTCCCTCATCAACAGATTTTTCTCATATGTTGAATGATATTTGAAAACCAGATTATTTGCCCTACATATCTAGGACAGAATGTTGTCAGTATTTCCTACAATTGCAAGCTTAACTGGGTTAAGAAGGAAATATTTAATATGATGTAGAAAATTGGAGTAGAAGTATTTCTAAATATGCTGTTATTTGTGTTGCCCAAAATTTAAACTTTTTTAGAGACACGCCTCTGTGGTGAATTGAAGACATCTGTGTGACCTTACACCTTGAAAATTACTGCATTTCCCACAGGTAGATTGTGAATTTCATAAGAAGGGAAGAGACAGCTTACTTCTATAAATGTACCACCTGAAATTTTTGTTCATTGAAATTGACACAAAAATGTCTTGATCTTAGTTAGAGCAATGGGAATATTTTGGTAATTGAAAACAGCCTTAAAACAGTGCTGGTTTTAAACATGATTTGTGTTATATGAACATATAACAATAAACCCTATGTTTATATATTTTATATTTTTATATATTCTGATACATTTATTTAAGCCTCTCTTTGTCTGTCTTTGTGTGTGTGTGTGCTTATTAAAGAAAAAAGTGTTACTGGAAGTATGTGCATGCTTTATGATTCTGTAGACAGTTTTAATGGTTTAAAGGACAGGTTCAATTTACACTTTTTTCGCTGATCCTTATTATTTTATTTAATTTTATTATAAACTTATTCAGGTTACATACTGCACACTGCCTCACTCCAGGTCACTCCATCCCAACATCCTTTCCCATTTCCTCTTCCCATCTTCTCTGAGTGTATGGGCCCCCTGAGTATCCCCCTACCCTGGCACCTCAAGTCTATGTGAGGATAGGCCCTTCTTCTTCCACTGAGTCCAGACAAGGCAGCCCAGCTCAAAGAACATATTCCACAAAGAGGCAACAGCGTTTGGGATATCCCTTGCTCCAGTTGTTCAGGACCCACATGAAGATCAAGTTGCACATCTACTATATATGTGCAGGGAGGCCTAGGTCTAGCTTGTGCATGTTATTTGGTTAGTGATTTAGTCTCTGAGAGCCCCAAGGATCCAGATTTATGTCTAATGATGAGATAAAAATTATAATTTTGTTTATAAGGTGTTTCCATTGATATGTTGAAAACACATATCCCCAAAGAATGTTTTATTGATGGAAAGGCATTCCTCTTTCTTCTTCTTCACTGTGTTGATGAACAGCATGTCTTTATAAACCATAGTAATTACTCAGTTCTGCCACAACTAGGTCAGGTGCACAAATTGTGATGAATGAGACTCCCAGATTCATTCTTTCTTTCTTTCTTTCTTTCTTTCTTTCTTTCTTTCTTTCTTTC
>JADRCC010188776.1:0-10126 GCA_019843855.1 Hylomyscus alleni
AAAAAATCATAAAGTTTCACAGGAAAATCCAGAAGTTTTATTTCCCTTTTTTTTTAAAAAAAAAATAGTACTGTGGTTTAATTTTAAAATGATACAATCAATAAGAGCTAACTATTTGCTTCTGTAGACCAAGTCCACACTCTTCAGGTACCCTACCATATTCAGTATTCCCTAATATTTACTCCAAAATGTTAAACACACGAGAACTTATGTTTCTGTGACACTGCAACCTGACCTAATCATCAATATCAACTAACCACACATTAATTCAACTCCTTGGTGACATCTATTATAGTTAGCAGCATTCATTAGGAATGTTCACAGCAAATAAAATTAACACCTAACTGGAATTAATTTGAGCTGCACAGTTATGTGTTATCTTGTATGTCAAGAAGTTTCAAAATCAAGGTTCTTAGTTGGCCTCGTTGAATAGCTCAACAGTTCATCATTTATCAAGCCTCCTACTTAACCATGACTCCTTCTAATACCTTCTCCCATTACTTAAATTATATAGTATCTACTTGTACAGGTATCAGAAAAACCTAACCAAGTTCAGAGGGAAGAGAAAATCTACTCTTCCATGTCTACTATTAGCAGTGACAAAAAAAAAAAATATATATATGTCCTCAAATGTTTCAAGTTAAATTCCCCTCACAGCTCATTTTCATAACAGGAAGGACCAGGCTCCAGAAAACACATCACATATTCTTTAGTCCACATTCTCCTGCAAAGCAGAAAATCAACAAGGTATATGTCTGTATTTTATGAACATAGTGATGTAGTTTAAGCAACAGTTTATAGGAGCAAGGTGTTTGCCAAATTCAAAGTCTAGTAGGAGGATGCTAGAGACTGAAGAAGAGCCAATGCTATTATTTTTCAAGGACCAAAATTACCTAGTAGCAGGATGCTCCTTGCAGAGGTCAGTCCACTGGTCTACCCAGGTCTTCAACTGGGTAAAAGCTTTTGAAAAGCTCCACCTTTGAGGATAATGTGCTATACACAAATTTCAGAACTTGACATGTTGATCTCACCCAAAACACTTCCAGAAAAAAATCTAACATAACCTCTCATCAAATCTGGACATTATGGTCCAGGCCTGCAAACACATAAACTAACTAATCATGCTTTAGAAAATTAACACTGGAGGGAGTGCTTTGACCCAAGACTCAGATGAGATCACCATTTTCTCTCCAGTGACTTTCTAAGGCAGGACCAACAGGGAGGCACAGGCCTCAGAAGTAGCAGGGAAGCTGGGACAGGATCCTTTCTACATCTGTCTACAACTAAGAGGGAAGGCAGATCCACAGCCCTCTGTGCACCTTTCTCACAAGCAGAAAACTTGTATCCAGGGAGTGCTCTGACCCCAGGACTCAGGAGGGACAGTTGATACACAGCCCTCTGCACACCAATCTTACCAGAGGAATGCTGATCTCCCAAAAGTTCTGACACAGACTTACAGACCTGTAGGAGGAACAGGCTCCAGCCAGAGACAGGAAGAACATCTAACACCAGAGATCAACAGATGGCAAAAGGCAAATTCAAGATTCTTACCAACAGAAACCAAGACTACTTGGCATCATCAGAACCTAGTTCTCCCACCCCAGCAAGTACTGGATACCCCAAAACACCAGAAAAGCAAGATTTGGATCTAAAATCATATCTCATGATGATGATTGAGGAATTTAAGAAGGACATATTTAAGAAGGAATTTAAGAAGGAATTTAAGAAGTCCCGTAAAGAAATACAGGAGAACACAGGTAAACAGGTATAAGCCCTTACAGGAAAGTACAACCAAACAGGTGAAGGAATGGAAAAAAAAACATCCAGGACCAAAAAGTGAAAGTAGAAACAATTAGGAAATCACAAAGAGAGACAACCCTAGAGATAGAAAATCAAGGAAAGAAATCAGGAGTCATAGATGCAAACATCACCAACAAAATACAAGACATAGAAGAGAGAATCTCAGAGGCAGAAGACACCATAGAAAACATTGACACAACAGTCAAAGAACATGAAAAATGAAAAAAGTTCCTAACTCAAAACATTCAGGAAATCTAGGAAACAATGAGAAGACCAAACCTAAGGATAATAGGCATAGAAGAGTGTGAAGACTTCCAACTTAAAGGGCCAGTAAATATCCTCAACAAAATTATAGAAGAAAACTTGCCTAACCTAAAAAAAGAGATGCCCATGAACATACAGGAAGCCTGCAGAACGCCACATAGTTTGAACCAGAAAAGAAATTCCTCCTGCCACATAATCGTCAAAACACCAAAAGCACAAAACAAAGAAAGAATATTAAAATCAGTGAGGGAAAAAGGTCAAGTAACATATAAAGGCAAATCTATCAGAATTACACCAGACTTCTCTTCAGAGACTATGAAAGCTAGATCCTGGGCAGATATCATACAGACACTAAGAGAACACAAATGTCAACCCAGGCTACTATACCCAACAAAACTTTCAATTACCATAGATGGAGAAACCAAAGTATTCCATGATAAAAACAAATTTACACAATATCTTTCCACAAATCCAGCCCTTCAAAGGATAGTAAATGTAAAACTCCCAACACAAGGAGGGAACTACATCCTAGAAAAAGTAAAAAAGTAATCTTCCAACAAAACTAAAAGAAGATAGCTACATGAACAGAATTCCAACTCTAACAACAAAAATAACAGGAAGCAAAAATTACTTTTCCTTGATATCTATTTATATCAATGGAATCAATTTCCCAATAAAAAGACACAGACTATCAGGCTGGGTACATGAAGAGGATCCAACATTCTGTTGCATACAGGAAACCCACCTAGTGACAAAGACAGACACTACCTTAGAATAAAAGGCTGGAAAACAATTTTCCAAGCAAATGGTCCCAAGAAACAAGCTGAGTAGCCATTCTAATATCGAATAAAATCGACTTTCAACCTAAAGTGATCAAAAAAGATAAGGAGGGACATTTCATACTCATCAAAGGTCATATCTACCAAGATGAACTATCAATTCTGAACCTCTATGCTCCAAATGCAAAGCCATCTACATTCATAAAAGAAACTTTACTAAAGCTGAAAGCACACATTGCACCACACACAGTAATAGTAGGAGACTTCAACACCCCACTCTCTGCAATGGACAGATCATGGAAACAGAAACTAAACAAGGATACAGAGAGAATAACAGAAGTTATGAAACAGATGGATTTAACAGATATCTATAGAACTTTTTATCCTAAAACAAAAGGATATACCTTCTTCTCAGCACCTCATGGTACCTTCTCCAAAACTCATCATATAATTGGTCACAAATCAGGCCTCAACAGAAACAAGAAGATTGAAATAATTCCTTGCATCCTATCAGATCATCATGGACTAACAATATAAACAATAGAAAGCCCATATACACTAGGAAGCTTAACAACACTCTACTCAATGATAATTTGGTCAAGGAAGAAAGAAAGAAAGAAATTAAAGACTTTCTAGAGTTTAATGAAAATGAAGCCACAACATACCCAAACTTATGGGATACAATTGAAAGCAGTCCTAAGAGGAAAACTAACAGTTTTAAGTGCCTCCAAAAAGAAACTGGAGAGAGCATGCACCAGAAACTTGACAGCACATCTGAAAGCTCTAGAACAAAAAGAAGCAAATTCACCCAAGAGGAGTCACTAGCAGGAAATAATCAAACTCAGGGTTGAAATCAACCAAGTGGAAACAAAAAGAACTATACAAAGAATCAACCAAAACAGGAACTGGTTCTTTGAGAAAACCAACATAATAGACAAACCCTTAGCCAGACTAACTAGAGGGCACAGAGATAGTATACTAATTAACAAGATCAGAAATGAAAAGGGAAACATAACAACAGAAACTGAGGAAATCCAAAAAAATCATGAGATCCTATGACAAAAGCCTATACTCAGCAAAACTGGAAAACCTGGATGAAATGGACAATTTTCTAGACAGATACCAGGTACCAAAGTTAATTCAAGATCAGATAAATGATCTAAACAGTCCCATATCTGCTAATGAAATAAAAACAGTCATTAACACTCTTCCACCCAAAAAAGCCCAGGACCAGATAGGTTTAGTGAAGAGTTTTATCAGACCTTCAAAGAAGACGTAATATCAATACTCCTCAAACTATTCCACAAAATAGAAACAGAAGGCACTCTAGCCAATTCATTCTATGAAGCCACAATTACTCTGATACCTAAACCACACAAAGACCTAACAAGAAAGAAAACTTCAGACCATTTTGCCTTGTGAATATAGATGCAAAAATACTCAATAAAATTCTTGCAAACCAAATCCAAGAACACAACAAAACAATCATCCATTATGAACAAGTAGGCTTCATCCCAGGGATGCAAGGATGGTTCAATATATGGAAATCCATCAACATAATTCACTATATAACAAACCCAAAGGAAAAAATGTATGATCATCTCATTAGATGTTGAGAAAGCATTTGACAAAATCCAACACCCCTGCATGATAAAAGTCTTGGAAAGATCAGGAATTCAAGCCCCATACCTAAACATAGTAAAAGCAATATACAGCAAACCTGTAGCCAACATCAAACTAAATGGAGAGAAACTTGAAGCAATCTCACTAAAATCAGGGAATAAACAAGGCTGGCCACTCTCTCCCTACCTATTCATTATTGTACTTGAAGTCCCAGCCAGAGCAATTAGACAACGAAAGGAAATCAAAGGGATACAAATTGGAAAGGAAGAAGTCAAATTATCACTATTTGCTATGATATGATAGTATACTTAAGTGACCCCAAAAATTCCACCACAGAGCTCCTAAACCTGATAAACAACTTCAGCAAAGTAGCTGGATATAAAATTAACTCAAGCAAATCAGTGGTCTTCCTCTACACAAAGGATAAACAGACTGAGAAAGAAATTAGGGAAACAACACCCTTCACAATTGTCACAAATAATATAAAATACCATGGTGTGACTCTAACTAAACAAGTAAAAGATCTGTATGACAAAACCTTCAAGTCTCTGAAGAGGGAAATCGAAGATCTCAGAAGATAGAAATATCTTTCATGCCCATGGATTGGCAGGATTAATATAGTAAAAATGACCATTTTGCCAAAAGCAATCTACAGATTCAATGCAATCCCCATCAAAATTCTAACTCAATTTTTCACAGACTTAGAAAAAGCAATTTGCAAATTCATCTGGAATAACAAAAAACCTAGGATATCGAAAACTATCCTCAACAATAAAAGAAACTCTGGTGGAATCACCATCCCTGACCTTAAGTTGTACTACAGAACAATTGTGATAAAAACTGCATGGTATTGGTACAGTAAAAGACAAGTGGATCAATGGAATAGAATTGAAGGCCCAGAAATGAACCCACACACCTATGGTCACTTGATCTTTGACAAAGGAGCTAAAACCATCTAGTGGATAAAAGAGAGCATTTTCAACAAATTGTGCTGGCTCAACTGGCAGTTAGCATGTAGAAAAATGCAAATCAATCCCTTCCTATCTCCTTGTACAAAGCTCAAGTCCAAGTGGATCAAGGACCTCCACATAAAACCAAATACACTGAAACTAATAGAAGAGAAAGTGGGGAAGAGCCTTGAGCACCTGGGCACAGGAGAAAATTTCCTGAACAGAACACCAATAGCTTATACTCTAAGATCAAGAATTGACAAATGGGACCTCAAAAAATTACAAAGCTTCTGTAAAGCAAAGGACACTGTTAATAGGACAAAATGGCAATCAAAGATTGGGAAAAGATCTTTACCAATCCTATATCTGATAGAGGGCTAATATGCAATATATACAAAGAACTCAAGAAGGTAGACTCTAGAGAACCAAATAAACGTATTAGAAAATTGGGTACAGAGCTAAACAAAGAATTCTCAACTGAGGAATGCCAAATGGCTATGAAGCACCTAAAGAAATGTTCAACTTTCTTCATTCTTAGTCATTAGTGAAATGCAAATCAAAACAACCCTGAGATTCCACCTCACACCAGTCAGAATGGCTAAGATCAAAAACTCAGGTGACAGCAGATGCTGGTGAGATTGTGGAGAAAGAGGAACACTCTTTCATTGTTGGTGGGATTGCACTCTTGAAATCAGTTTGGTGGTTCCTCAGGAAATTGGACATAGTACTACCAGAGGACCCACCTATACCACTCCTGGGCATATACCCAGAAGATGCTCCAACATGCAATATGGACACATGCTCCACTATGTTCATAGCAGCCTTATTTATAATAGCCAGAAACTAGAAACAACCCAGATGTCCGTCAACAGAGGAATGGATACAGAAAATGTGCTACATTTACACAATGGAGTACTACTCAGCTCTCAGCTACTAAAAACAATGAATTTATGAAATTCTTGGGAAAATGGATGGATTTAGAGAATATCATACTGAGTGTGGTAACCCAATCACAAAAGAACACACATGGTATGTACTCTCTGATAAGTGGATATTAGCCCAGAAGCTCGGAATACACAGAAGAAGGAAGACCAAAGTGTGGATACTTCGTTCCTTCTTAGAAAGGGGAACAAAATACCCATGGAAGGACTTGTAGAGACTAACTATGGTGCAGAGACTGAAGGAAGGACAACACAGAGACTGCTCCACCTGGGAATTCTTCCCATATTCAATCATCAAATCCAGACACTATTATGGATGCCAGCAAGTACTGGCTGACAGGAGCCTGATATAGCTGTCTTCTGAGAGGCTCTGACAGTGCCTGACTAATACAGAAGTAGAGGCTCACAGCCATTCATTGAATTGAGCACAGGTTCCCCAATGAAGGAGCTAGAGAAAGGACCCAAGGAGCTGAAGGGTTTGCAGTCCCATAGGACAAATAATAATATGAACTGACTAGTACCCTCAGAGCTCCCAGGGACTAAACCACCAAACAAAGAGTACACATGGTGGGACCAATGGCTCCAGCAGCATATGTATAGCAGAGGATGGACAAGTCGGTCATCAGTGGGAGGAGAGGCCCTTGGTCCTGTGAAGGTTCTGTGCCCCAGTGTAGGGGAATGCCAGGGCCAAGAAGTAGGAGAGGGTGGGTTGGTGAGCAGGAGAAAGGGGGAAAGGAACAGGGCTCGGTGGGTTTTTTGTTTTGTTTTGTTTTTCTTTCCTTTCTTTTTCTTTCTTTTTGTTCAGAGGGGAAACCAAGAAAGGAGATATTATTTGACATGTAAATAAAGACATGTAAATATCTAATATTAAAAATAAATGAATAAATAAAAATAAAATAAAATATTTTTCCACAAAAAAAAAAGAAAGAAAAAAGAAGTAGGATGACCTCACAGCAGACTCAGAAATGATGGGCATGGGTCTCACATGGATTTCAAATCATCACACAAGCCATGGTGGCTAATACCTGTAATCTCAGTGCTTAGGGTGGGGAGGCAAGAGGATCCCCCGTGTATCTGAGACTAGCCAGAACTCTCTGGTAAGCACCAGGCCACCTTAAGCTACAAGAATGAGACTCAATCTGAAATTAAGTAAGTGAATAAATAAATAATTGAATAAGGAGAGATCATTGAATAAAAAAGAAAGAAGACACACTGAAGGAATAAAAAGTGAGAACAGAGGAAAACCTATGTTAGACTGAAAGTGACCTATTCTGAGAGACACATTTATCATCATGTGTCTTGAATCGTTGAGCTCAAGTGGAATAATCAAATTGAAAGTAAATACATATTCTTAAACATTCAAATGGATAAAATGAATTGTGACATGAGCCTCCTAATGAAACCAGCTGAGCCATGTGACCACCTCAGACACCAATGTGATTTCAAACAGATGTTTGAATCATCTTCATATACAAAGATTGACTCATTATCTACCACATAAAATTATACTTATATGATAACAATGAAATGGTCTCATGTGTCTCCCTGTCTTAGTTTGGATTTTACTGCTGTGAACAGATACTATGACCAGAGCAACTCTTATAAGGACAACATTTAAAAGGGGCTGGCTTACATGTTCAGAGGTTCAATCCACTACCATCAAGGTGGGAGCCTGGCAGCACCCAGGCAGGCATGTGGCAGGAGCTGGGAGTTCAATATCTTGGTCCAAATGCAATCAGGAGAAGACTGGCTTCCAGGAAGCTAGGAGGAGAATCTCAAAGCCCCCCATCCCATGGTGATACACTTCTTCCAACAAGACCACACCTCCAAATAGTGCCACTCCCTGGGCCAAGCATATTCAAACCACCACACTGCCCAAAGCCTCCCCAATATTTGCTGTCATTTGTTTTTGTGTAGCCACGGTGACTGTGATAATATATTAAGTGCTGTATGTGGCCCAGTCTCAGAAAGATAAGTACTATTGGTTTTCTCTCATATGTGGATCCTAATACTTAATGATTGTACATCTGTGTATAAGGACTTGTGAGAGTAGATACCAAGCATGGCACTAGATAAGAGACTGTTCGATGTAAACAAGAAATGCTGGGAAAAGGAGGGGGCAATATGTCACATGTGACAAGGAGAGGGACATGATTCTACTGGGGTGAGCGGCCACAGGAGAGCAAGAAGTGTAGGGAAGAAGCAGAAGAGAAAAAACAACAAATAAGTCTTGTTTGAAAATGGCATGAAGACTAATTTATGATTCAAAGAAGTTTTAAATTTTTATTTATTTATTTTAAAGATTTTAAAGTAAAGACTGAAAATAAGTCACTTGGCACTGGATTCCAGGAAAAAATAAGAAAAGAAACTGCAGTCATCACTGGAGCTAGGCAAACTGTGCAGTGCTAGTCCCATGATCTAACGTTTCTTTGTTTTCTATACACCCTAACTTGAATACAGTCAAGACTTCTTACAGCTTCTTCTACTTGTACTCCTATTCCCAGCGCCATTATCATTTTTTCTGTGAGTTCTAAGTACATAAGAATTATATTGTCCTCTCTCCTCGGTCACTAGGAAGCTAAAGCCTCACTTAAGCCAGGCTTGGTGACACAGTCTTTAATTTCAGCACTCAGGAGACAGAAGTAGAAGAATCTTGTGAATCCAAAGTCATCCAGGTCCACAAAATTGTTCCAGGATAGCCAGAGAAACATAGTAAGACGGTCTTAAAACTAACAACCAACTAAAACCCAAACCAAAACAAAATCCCACAAGTCCAAGTTGCCTATGCAACTGCAGTGAAAATATTACCCTGTTCAATCTTCCTTATTATTAGATGTTTGCTATCGTCATTGACTTGTATCACCTTATCTCTTTTAAATCTGCCACCATATTTTATACAAACACTTTATGGATTGAGACCTGGAATTGATGACTAAGAAGATTATTTTTAAAAACAGGGTGGCTCCTCTTTGGAATGCTGAGAATCCTCAAAGCTCCTTTAGCTTCTCTAATTTTCTATTTGATTTTCAGATATTCCAGAGATGAAAACAGGCTCCTACCCTTCCCCTTGATGCCACAACTTATTTCTCTAATTACAGAATAAGCCTTTCAGCTCATTTTCTATACAAAAAGAGAACAACTTTCATTTAATCAACAGAAATGCCCCTTTTCAGGTAACTTGTAAGAGCACCCTCCTAACACCTACGCTACGTTCCTTAATGTGTGAAGTACAACCCTATCAGAAACGGAATCAGGAAAAAAAGGGTTTCAGCTGGTAATATGCGTCCTGTAACTAGGCGCATGATTCAAAGCAGTATGAGAAAAATGACACTATTTAGGAAAACATTGCTTCAAATCGAATTCTATAATATGCAAAGCATTTTAGAATATTTTCCTTAATTTTTGTAAATATTAGTATATGATTTCAGAAAGCATCTGTGCATTAACTTCTTGAAGAATATTTTTAATGTGTGTTCTCCACTTTTTCCCTAATCCACTGGAATAAAATACAAGGATAATTAATATATTTGCAGTTCCCTATAATTTTTCTGTCAGCTCCTTTCATCGGCTTCTGTTTTCTGGTGAGTAACTTCATGCAATGAGAAAATGAGCAAAAATAAAAGATACGAATTCGCTTTGCATTTTTCACACCTTTCTAAAACATTTCTAAAATGCACTATTCCTTTTCTGGTATTAACTCATTTATGGTGAATACGTATGGGGTGTGTGTGTGTGTGTGTGTGTGTGTGTGTGTGTGTGTGTGTGTGTG
>JADRCC010188776.1:10526-28909 GCA_019843855.1 Hylomyscus alleni
TGTGTGTGTGTGTGTGTGTGTGTGTGTGTGTGTGTGTGTGTGTGTATGTATGCTTTTGAATGCCAGAGCTCAAAGCCAGGTGTATTCTTCCATATCTTAGCATCTCAGTTTTTTGAGAAATTATCTCTCTGTATCCCTAAATTATGAATTGGCAGGTCTGGCTCACCAGCAAACTCCTGGGATTTTCCTGACTTGGGCTTCCAGCACAGGGGCAACAGGCATTTGATGCCAAGCTTGTCACAGGGTCCTGGGAATAAAACTTAGGTCCTCATGTTTGCCTAGCAACCATTTTACCCACTGGGCCACATGCTCAGCCCTACTAGCTTCTCCTACTTTTAGCTGATACACCTTGACAGTCAGTGTTATAGGCATGATTGATACTGGTGATTACGATTTTCTCTGAAACTACTAAATAATTCAGTTGTATGGATTGCTTTGCCTCAACTTTACAAGCAGACAGATTGAAAAGGATTAAACTCCTCTTGTCTTGGTAAAATGACAATAACTTAGTGGTCAACAGCCCAGTCCCCACTGCGATATCTCTTCAGTATAGACTAAACACCCTGATTTATATAGAGTAGGCCTAGCCCAACATTCAGCAAGATGCACTGACCAGTCTTTACAGTATTCCTAGGATTTTTAAGGGGGGGAGAATTATGAGCATCCTAAATCCAGGTGTCTTTTAAGGAGGAAAAAGGCCAGCATCAGGCATCCTCAGAAGGCCAGAGCCAGTGTAGATAAAGGAGCAGGTAGTCCACACTGAACCAGATATCCCTGCTTGGAAGTTAATCTTGCTGACTGCACTTCACATGGGACTATTTGTCAGCAGATTGCTTTCTGTTCATTATAACCCTCATACTCAGGAAGAAGGGAATTGGCCACACCAGTGATAGAAATGCATTGTAGGCACGACCCTCCCTGTTCATGATTAATTCTACCAGTAGTGCAAATTTGCATGAATGAATGTCAGTGTGTTTTCTGCCCTGAACATTTCCTGCTGGCTTCAGTTCAGCCCCGCTGACATTTATTACAAATAATAGCTAAATATTCCTGATTTAATAGCTGCAGTGGCCCCACATCTGAAGGTGATGTCTGTAATAAAAGCAGACAGGACGAGCTTATAACAAATACTAATCAGATTGTGTTTGTACATGTAATGGATAATCCTCACACATACAGCCACAAAAAAATAAATGTGCTGGTTACTCTCTAAATACAGCTGCAAAAAGTCACAGTTCAGGAACATATTGGTTGCTTTATTTCCTTTTTATGGCTCCTCTTCCTCCATCTCCTTTAAGTAACCAAGGGCTCTGTGCACAATCAAGATTGAATATTATCCCCCTTGTTATCGGGAAAAATATGCCACTAAACACAGAAGACTAGCTGTGCCCCTTTATTCATCTTTTGTTGCTCCTTCTAAACAAAGGGCATTGTCCCCTGATAAATTCCATTTTCTGCCTCGTATTCAAAGGTAGTTTACACACAAGCTCCAGCGATTCTCACACAATGAAGTGACTGGCAAAGATACAAATAACTTTCAAAGTTCTTTCAACCTGTTGACCCAGATGTCCCTTCTGAAAGATATAAACTAGCCCTCCACACCTCTTACAATTGATAAAGGAGACTGTAAAACCCGGATCACAAAAAGAAAGACACACAGTGCCTACTAAAGGCAAGCTTAAAAGCCAATGGGAATAAAAGGTGCTTTTCTCTTTATCCTACCCAAACTTCACAAGCCTGGACATGAAAACTGAAGGTCAAATTAGCATTGTCTTCACCTTGACATTTAAACATGTAGGAATCTCACTTGAGTGGCATTAATTGTGATGATCTTTATGAAAATACAACTTTTCCTATTTTCCTATTTTTTCCCACTTATCTTTCTGGAATAAATTGTGCAGAAAATTGTACTTAGATGTGATTGTAGCCACTAGGATTTTCATGTACACTCTACTGAAATGCATTGTTTGAAAGGCTTTAATTTCTGTGTATATAATTTTTCTGTAGCAATGGCTACAGACATCTCCGTCACAAGGCACTTAAAGATCTTCCACAATACCAACTCAGTCAACTCTCCCGTGAAGTCTGAATATAGGTAGAGACTGGATGTAGAGTAAAATATATATATAAAAATGTATGTATTTATATATGTATATATATTATATATGTGAATATTATATATGATACATACATATATGTGTGTGTTTATATATGTATTTATATTTCCTTTGAAAAATTCATTATTGCATGCAATGTCTTTGATCATGTCCCTATACCTCAACTCTCTCCCTCAAACTGACCCTGGGAACGTCTTCTAACACGTCTCAATTTCACATCCTTTTCTTTCTTTCTTTTATGCCCACCTTCATGTCCCATTATCCTGAATCACCTGTGATGTCATATTTTTATCACCTTCACTTCTCTCTTCCTCTCACAAATTAATGAGGCCAAAGAGCAGAGAATGTGAATTGTAGACCAACTGGCTCTTCTAAAACTCTGCCTTGCGCCTCTGCTAGCATAATCCAAGCAGCTAGACATCACTGCTTGTGTGACTACAAATGGGTGCTTCTAGGAAAAGCAAAGGGACAAAGTCAACAAGAAGAAAAGATCTGTCACCTTATATTCAGAGAGAAGTTTGACCTGATGACTTTATCCCATCAGTTGACAGGTTCTCCCATTCAAACTTTGTATCTTCATTATTAATTTCAAGAGAAGTAGAATATTAGGTAAAACATACCAGTATGAACCAGGAGTTTCCTTGGGACTCACCAAGAATGTTATCCTTGGAAGACAGTTGAGAAACCACCTTCATTTTACCTTGTCGTTTAGCACGGTACTGTCGAGGAAGGTGACAATATGTTAAAGCCCACACTCTTAATTGATTAGAGTTGGATTACAGTCCCTGTCACAAGTCCTAGTTTAGTCTTCTCCATTTACCCCTGCTGCGTTTACTTTCTTGTCCATCACAAGAACCACTCTCTGTAGTTTACTCCATCTATATCAAAGCCTAACGGGAAAGCTTGTCAGCTTCTAAGTTCATAGATAGCTCAGATCTCAGCGCCTCATGATTCACAGATAAACCTGATGCCATCAGTTTCTGACATATCTCTTCTACTTGGGATGAAAAACAAATCTTGCTCTAAAAAAAAAAAAACAAAGAACAATTTAATATTCATGCCTTTCTTCTTTCTTCTTGTCATGTCCAGGCTCCAGGAGTCAGGAGTTTGGGTTGCCGAGTTTTTACATCCTGTACCATGGTGCCTCCATCTTCACCACTAATGGTCACACTCCTCCCAGAGACGTTCACAGTTCATACTCTCATCCCTCTAAGGAAGTGTCCTTCTGTCTTCTACTTTGCACGTATTTCACTTCACCTACCTGGGAATTATGGTCTGCAAACATCAGACATAAATTTATCATACCATATCTGGACCATGATTCTGTATGGGAATACCATTTTACAGTGTTCTTTCTGTTCCTCTCAGATGTGCCCGATCCTTTGGGCCTATTCACAAACAAACAAACAGATGAAGTTTATTCCTACTCTGAGCTCTCAGAGGCCTTCCTTACATTTATTGTCTCATAGAAGTTACAAAGGCTCGTTCCTACAGTACTGTTATTTCACTAGATGTACTAGATCATGTGTTTACTCATTCATGCTCAGACTCTGAACTGTACAGCACAGGTCCTTGTACTTCACTGGAAAATACTCGTATACATACAAAGTTGATGTTTACTATCCAGATACCACCTGTTTCAATTCTCAGCAAAGCAATGCTTCTTCTACCATAACCTATGTGTCTTTGTATTGGTATGGTAACACTAGAGGGAAATAGATGTTAAATAGATGTTATAACTTGGATGTTATAAGTGTTATTATATGAAAACTGAAGAGAAAACTACTGGATTTGAGACTCCACTTTAACTAGCTGAAAATGTATGACTGGAAGTTAAATGTTACATGAAAGAAGTACATAGATCATCAGAAAGCCATATTGGACTCACCTGCAAAGGGACACATGCAACTTTGGTTTATAGCTCCACAAAGCAATGATGTTACGACAGGCTGTATTGTGGAGATGATTTCATTTTTTAAATGACTGCATCAGTCAATTATTACCTAGGAACCCAGTGAACTACCCATTGCACATTAGAGCTGGATTAAGGTACTTCTGGATCTCATGTCTTCAGCTGAAAATTGAATGAAAGGGGAATCTGGCTCTCAATGTCTTTCCAAGCATCACCCACCAGCTCTATGGACCCAAAAATACCAGGAATGTTTGTGACACAGGGAGCAATTAGACACATGATTCAAGTCTTATACTTATAGACAAGCTCAGGATTTTAGGGAAAAAAATCTAAGGAGCTAATACCAAGGATCAAGGAAAGAATAGCAAAATAATCACACTGAGGCAAATTTTAAACTTATGATGAAATTTTAAAGGGTTTATTCAAGGAAGGAGGGCGGGAGGAAGAAAGCTGCATAAGGGAAGCAGAGAGCAAAGTTGATAAACAAATAGAAGAATAGCACTGCTGTGATGAGCAGAAGGTGTGGAAGAATGCTCTGGGGCTAAAGCAGTGCTGAGCAGGACTCCAATCCCACAGTGGCTGTCCCCCTCCACTGCTGCGTTGTGCCAAGCCATACTCTAGAATATCCACTGGCTCTTATAGGTTCCATGCATCCATTACTTTCCCTCACATGTGTTCAGGAAAGCACACATTTGGGCCACAAAAAGACCACCTGACGTTTTGAGGCTTAAATCAACTTCTTCTAAGGCAGTAACCCAGACCCAAGCTTCTCAACATACAATGTGCTTGTAATCACTCCAAATCTCATTAAAGTGCAGATTCTGACTCAGAGTCTCTAGAATCAAGGAGGATTTCTACATTAAAGAGACATTCATGGTTTGTGCTGGTTCCCCAGTCACACTGCAGAAGGAAAGATTCTAAACAATCCATCAAACAAAATTTGACCTAAAGAATAGACAGACTTTAAAACTACTGCCTAATGCTTACGTAGTGTTTCCATAATACCTATACTTGGTATCATTTAAATATCACACTCTCTGCAATAACACTTTATATTATCTCAGACCTCAGAATATAAGTCATTATATTCCATAAAAAGGAACATTTTAATCACTTAATTTTGATATTTATCTCTTGCCTCTCTCTATTATATTACTGGCTTCCAAATGAGTAATGTTCACCTCACAGATTTTAATCACCTAAAGTCCTTGTTTCCTTATTGATTACCAAAAGCAAAATAGTTTTTTGAGTTAACATCTCAAAATGTCCAATTTAATTTACAAATATCATATTTTTTAGCTCACTGAGAACAGATGATATGTACTGTTTTCTCTTTTATTTCACTTTTTCACTTTTATTACCCTCACAGAAATATGCCTCAGATAGAGACCTGATGTAAAAGTTAAAGAGCAACACTGCCCACAATGTGTTGGAAGTGTCTGCAGCTTCTACAAAGCAATTGCATTAAGTAAAGCATCCCTCAACTGCTGGAAAATTAGCTTTGGTATCAGATCATGATTAAATTGCTTGGGCAACATCCCACAATAGTGTAATTCCATTCATGTCTTTGAAAACAAAAGCATAATACTCTAGAATTTTCCATGCCAACTGAACATAGGCATCGGACCTGGAGAAGTCTCCGAAGGAGCATAGGGCTTTGCTGGTCAAGTCATCCTGAGTCATTTGAATCCAAAGCTTCCATTACTCCAGCTATTTTGAGAGGCTTCAAGGTCACAAGATACACAGAGCTTAATTGTAGTCACTTCTCTGAGGCTTTCAGCAACTGTGTGCTCCTTTTTATACTTCTGGGCTTTGAAATTCACACAGCAACTTCGCCATCCCCTCCCCATCCCAATCAGAAGGCTTTCAAGGCGGCCACTCTGCAAAACACAAAATCAGGGAGAAAAGCAGCTAAATCAAACTCAAATAAAAAGCAGTGAGAGAAAGCTTCAACAAAGTCCACACAAGGAATCAAGCTTGCTTTTAAACAAAAATATTGACATAGCAATTTAAAATAAATACCAGCCTCATATGCTGAACACTTTATTATTGGCTCACAGGACGGCAAATGCAAGGAATGCATTCTTCTCTGAAACATTGCCAAAGGCACATGTCTTCAAAGCCAAACATTGTGACATGCTCTTAAGTAGCTTGCCATCATGTTGATTGTTACATTTGGTGTAACACAACGCTCCCGTGTTCATTAAGCCTACATTTTTGCAATTAAGGTACATATGTTTAGCGTCTACAAATGTCTGAGAGCCAGGTGGAACAAGTCAATCGCTCTGGTGACATTGAACATTTCTATAACAATGCTGAATTCTAGCTTAGAATTTTACACTCTGTCTATTATACAGGAAAACAGAATTGCCGATATGTCCTTTTGTGGGGAACTGTAAAAGCTCTGAAGATCTTAGCAAATACTGGCTATGTCATGGCAAAGGTACAGTAAGCAGATGTACAAGTATCCTGTTAAAAAGTTTCATTGTCTGGTTGTTTGACACTGTTGCTCCCCTACTGAACTGCAGAACCCCTCAGATCCTTCAGTCCTTTCTCCAACTCCTCCACCAGGGACCCCTGCTCAGTCCAATGGTTGGCTGCGAGCATCTGCCTCTGTATTTGTCAGGCTCTGGAAGAGCTTCTCAAAAGACAGTCATATCAGGCTCCTGTCAGCAAGCACTTCTCTGCATGCCCAATAGTATCTGGTGACTGTATATGGGATGGATCCCCAGGTGGGGCAGTCTCTGGATGGCCTTTCCTTCATTGTTGGACATCAGTAGGAGGAGTAGTCCTTGTTTCTGTGGGGGATCGATGCCCCAGTGTAGGGGAATGCCAGGGCCAGAAGGCAGGAGTGGGTGGGTGGGGAGAGCACCCTCATAGAGGCAGGAAAGGGGGGAGGGGATGGGGGGTTTTCCAGAAGGGAGACTGGAGAGGGGATAACATTTGAAAGGTAAATATAGAAAATATCCAATAAAAGAAAAAAAGAGTTCATTGTAAGAATTCAAATGCAGCCCAGTTGTCAGTAATTGTGAATTAATTGGCGTCATTCAACTCTGAAGGTCTAAGGGAGCATGCCCTCTGATTTGCTGTCACCAAAGCACACTTCTTGATAAAATGGAGAGTAGTTCTTTGTTCCTTCACTGCCCTTTCAATTTTTAGGTAAAGTGCCTATATACATAAGTCAAGGGGACTCGTAGCCCATAATTAATTCCCCCTCCAGCATGTAAAAAAGCCGAAATCATCAATGGATTTCATTACAACCTGGAATGGGTACTACCAGACTATAAGAGGCAGACACAGAGTAAAGATGTTGACCTGAAGTTAAAGCGCCAAGTTTCAGTTCATTGGAAACTTGAAATCCTGCGCTCTTGGACAAATGAAATGTTAGGTGTCAAGTAGCTAGACAAAATATGGCTTTTACAAATAAATCCCAGCCAGACTGCAGTTGTGTGACCTTGCCCAATCTACCTCTCCCGGTAGAGCACAGTATAACTCTCATTGTAATGCCGGGACACGCTAATTAGCTGAAAGCTATATCTCGGGTGAAAGGGCAATGGGAAGGCAAAACAAAGATTGCTTCAAAATTGTTCTCCCTGTGTTTTCTGGACAGGGGTTCAGAAAGATTGCCTAAAGTGCACAAGCTCTTTTTGATATTTCTGACAGTTAAAGTACCCTAAATTGGAATGCGCTCCTGTATAACAGGATAAAGGAGAAGACAATTGCTACAGAGTGTTGATGGTTATAAGAACGGTTCCTCCGGCAACTAGAAATACCTGTGGAGTTTGTTGAAGTTTGTCTCTAAAACTTTGAAAAGCTTCCATCCACATACCGTTCACAGTCTTCCGTGTCTAACTGTTCAGTGTTACCATCCAGCCTCCCACATCAAACCGCCCAGAGCTCAGCACCGCTGTTCACAAGACCTGCCCAGAGGTCAGAGGACAAGTCTATTGAGCCAGTTAACTCCTTCTACTTCCATGTGAGTTCTGGGATCTAATTCAGTTCTCCAGGCTTCACAGAAAGGTCCTTTACCTGCCTTTCCCTACTGAGTCATCTCACTAGCCCAGACTTGGAGTTTAATTATCTCAATTAATCTGAAGTACCCTTCATTTAGAAATATTAATCTCTTAAGAGTAGGAACCAGATGGACAGTGGTGGCATACGCTTTTGATCCCAGCACTTGGGAGGCAGAGGCAGGCAGATTTCTGAGTTCGAGGCCAGCCTGGTCTACAGAGTGAGTTCCAGGACAGCAGGGGCTACTACATAGAGAAACCCTGTCTCAAAACAAAAAAACAAAACAAAACAAAACAAAAAAGTAAGAACCAATAAAAAGTTAAATATTTCTATAAATCGAAATGCAAAGGAAAGTGATTATCATAGAATATGTTTTGTGTGTGTGTGTGTGTGTGTGTGTGGTGTTTTTTTTTTCCCATAAAGATATGGGAGTGAAAATATGTCTGTCACTCAATCAAAAGTCAAAAAGAAAGGAGTATAAGTGGAAAAAACTCTCAGTCTATAGCAGACCAACATCAGACAATATGGCCAGGGTGCAAATGCAACCCAAGGATCAGCAAATTCAACAGGCAACTCTCCTTCCAAGCAAACTTTGTCTAGAGCATGAAGTCTGGCTTATCTCTCTTTGTTTGTTCTTGAATAATAACAGTGACACTGAAGTAGGAAACATAACAACAAATGGATGACAAAGATCATTACAGACATCACACAAACTATCCAAATAAGCAAAAGAGAGAAGGGATTTGGCAGCACAGCCCTAGACTAGACCCCTAGCACCTGGGAGACAGAGGCAGGCAGTTGTGAGTTCAAGTCCAGCATGGGCCAGCAAGCAAGATGAAGGGCCAGGGGATACATGAAAAGATTTAACTTTTTTTAAAAAAAAATATCCTTCTCAAGATTAACTGAGAATTCTTTGATTAAATTCAAGATCATAAAAATGAAAGAAAAAAAGGAATAAAATCCAAGATCATCAAAATCAAAGAAAATGAGATTGGATCATCTAACACCATCTGTAACTCCACAATCATCCACGGGATACTATTAAGGCATATTCAAAGTCTTCCATTGGAAGAGTATAGGTGGAAAATCAGGGAGGTTTAAAATTGTGTAAGAAAGGTGATAAACCCACTTTCCTAGTTCTGTGGAAAGCATGCTTCTTTCTCCAAGCTAATATTCCTTCCTGGGTTTATTTACAGACACTGACCATGCTTCAAAAATAATACCAGTAGTTTGCAAGACTGCATTATACTTCCCTGGAAAATATGTTTCAACATACCAAATACATGTAGGTATTTGAAAAGTTGCTTTACATAGTATATTTTAGGTACAGAACAAGAAATAATTACTATAATTATTTTAGGAGACAATGTCGATGAAAAAAACTCCAAGAATATTTTTAGTTAAATCAAGGTATGGTTATGCAATATCTACGAATTGCTACTAAGTCAGAGTTTTTGTGCACATGTGTGGTAAATATTACTACTGTTTCTACAAGCTACCTGCATATTCTTATTGCATTGCCTTTGCTTAGCACACAAGGTCAAATATTGTGATAGGCTCTGAAGAGGTAGTGTCTAAGCCTTCAAATTCTCCAGAAATATGCTAAAAATATACCAATATAAATATTATCATTTTTGCAAAGGCTATATTTAATATAATAAGCACTGCCAGACTCAGAAATTTGAAAGTGAAACATTACAAAACATAGCACAAACTGTTGACATTTGTCTTTCCTAAACCCAAAGAAAACAGCAACTCTAAGCTTTGGTCTCTTTACTCCTGGGATTCATAGTACCCTTAAAGACTAATGCATAAAGCCATCAGGCTGTCTTTATTAATCCAAAAAGAAACATATTTGTTAACCTTATACCAGTCCACTAGGCTTAACATACAAATACCAAAACTGAACTAATAGGTGAATAATACTCCAATTTACTATTTCATAAGTTTTACAGTAGTATTTAAAGCTTACTTTGGGCTTTCACAGCTATATCTCATATTAACAACTCCTTTCAAAGGAAAAGATGGGAGGTTTTGAACTTAGAATATTTTAATGAAAAACATCACTGTTTGATTTTCACCACATTGCAGCTGCTGATTCTCATATACATAATGTGTGGTTATTTTTTTCTCCTGCCTCTCTTTGTAAGACAAATACTTTCCAAGAAAAAAAAAATTAATCCCTCATCTTTTTTTTTTAAATACCCTTTATTGATGAGGTTATAGTTCATGACAACGCTAAATACTGCAGCCTAAAAATAGCTTCTCTACCAAACACACTTGAAGTTTTGTTTCCTACTGATCAAAAATATTCTGGGGCTCTCTGCTTCCACATGAGAATTTCTCATTTGTTATTCTGATGCCTGGAGTACCTAACACTTGTCTTCATCTTGCAGAGCACAGATTTCTTTCCAAAGACTTTGGTTTGATTCCAATCAACTTGGCCTCTGGCCTCCAGCCTGCAATGAGGTCCTTGGTATTTCTCTCTCCCCTTTGCTGTTATGCCATCCAAATATAATGCAAAACCAGCTTCCAAAGCCTGTAGAGCAAGGTAAAAAGCTATCTGTGTTCATTTCAGTCAATCATCCACCCAGTAAACAAACTCAGCACTTTTCAGGTGGCAGGTGCTGTGTGAGGTGCTGCGATTAATGAGTCAAGTAAAAAGGCTGACACCGGAAAGTTATTTTCTCATTTAAGTTTTTACAAGTAAATACACAGTGTGTCAGATATTGATTAGAGCTGAGGATATGGATAAAGAGGCCAGTCATACAAGGATTGCTGGCGGGGTGTTTGCTTTTCTGTATTGACTTACAAGGAAGAGTTTTAAAAAAAAAAAATACAGTAGAGCCTTCTATATGTGACAGGGAAGCTGTACCCATAAAATCCAAACAATAAGATTGCCTAAACAAGGCCTTCTTATGATACTACCAATTGACATGCCAATGTCGATTTCGTATACTGCTACTGTCTTGGCCCAGCCTGAGGTATAAATAAGGCATGAAGGTTGCTAATAAAGTTTAAAGCTAAGGCCTTCTGCCCGGACAGTCTCTCAGCTACCTCATCTAACTTAACCTCACTCTCTGGCCTAAGAACTGTCACTTGGCTGGCTCTATTACTTCCCTGGTTCCACTCTGATTTATATCTGTTCCCCTCCCCTTCATGTTATCTCTCCATTCTCTGGCATCTGCTTTCTCCTCTGAGTGTTCCCTCCACCTCTGCCGGGAAGTTCCGCCCCTACTTCCTGCCCAGCTATTGGCCACTAGCTTTTCATTACAACCAATCAGCAATGAAACAAACAGTGATCCGTCTCCAGACTTTTGTGAGAAGGACAAATATTTATAAAATAGAAAACTTGGTGATGGGCCACAGAAATGACAATACCAAATTCCTGCCAGCACTGTTTTCTGCCAGTACAGAATTAACAATTGAAAATACACCTTCACACATTTGAAAAAGGATTACCCTGAGAGATCAGAGTTTTAAGGTTATCCAAATGGAGGAGGGGTAGAAGGAGTTGCAAGTTTCCCTCCTTGGTCTTCATGTAACAATACAACTGAAGAGCCACTTGTGGGGAAAGGCTGGGATCAAAGACATTGAAGAAATGATGGCGAGGCAGTTTACATATAGGCAGAATGTCCAGGCAAAGAAGTCTTTAAGTCAAAGTACTATTTAAACTCATGAGAATGAAAACAGTGGTAGACATTGAATTCCAAACTTAAAGGCAGGTGGGGAGGGCTGACTATGGTGGGGTATAGTAGCACCATAGAACAAGATAAAGAGCTATCCTAGAAATCAGTGTAAATGTTCTAAGAATGAGGGTGTGCTTACGCCTGTAAAATGATACCAAGAGTGAGGGAGAAAGACTTAGAACTGATCACCCAATGTATTGCCATAAAAGATTGTTTCAAGATTGTCACTAGGTTAGAAGTTAAACTGGGAAAGATAGTCTGTAGCACATATAGGGGAGCCCCTTCCAGGAGAGTTACTATAAAGGAGATAAAGTTAATGCGAGGTGGATTTTAAAGTATTTTTTATTGTTGTTTGTAAGGTGGGACAATCCTGGAAACAATCTAATAAAAGCAAGAAATAAAGGAAGAGGCAGGATCTGTCAGCATAATGTCCTTGCATAGGATAGAGGTTACAGTCTTGACAGGAACAATTGGTTAACAATGGAGGAGGCATGTTTATGATTGTATCTGAGGAACCCACTGTCCCCACAGTGACTGAGGGAGAGAACATAAGGCTGTAGGTTCAAAATGGTAAAAGACGTGATGATGAGAAGACCAAAAATTCTTGTCTGATTGCTTCTACATTGTGAAATGCGACACAAAGAGAAGAGAGAACCATTGAAGGTTTGAGGGGAAAGGAAGGGGAAAGTCATTGTCTCCTCTGTCTACTGCACAACACGACCAACCTCTGCCCTTGCCTGTGTTAATAGAAAAGTGTAGAAAACTACCCGCTCTTAATTATCCACACCACTGCTTCCCTACATAATCAAGAGGGGGCTTCATGATCCAGAAAAACCGGCAAAGGGTTGTCTTATTAGTTTCACCTTGAAAATAGTTCTCAAATATTGCTCAGTGCACACACAGTATTCTCCTTTGTCGTCCTTATACCCTCATTACTGTGCGGACGCTATTTTAGCACTCTCTCTGACTTCAGTTTGGGTAAAAGCATCCCCCTAAAGCAGGCACACAGAGAGCTCTCTGCAGATGCATTCGCTTGAGAATCAAGAAGAGTCTCTGACTGTAGCCTTCTTTTCTTTAATCTCATATTTATCTCTTCCATCCCTTAGTCACTATTTTTTGTTGTGTTCTCATAGATCGGCCCATATTATAAAGACACACCAAATGTTGAGAAAATGCAAGGGAATCGCAAGATAAAACATGTAGCAGTGTCACACAGTTCATTGTTACTCTCATTGTATAATGTTAGGACAAAAATACAATGCTGTTCACACCATAGATCTTTTTAATCCTCAAACAAAGCATTATATATTTGAATGGAAAGGTAAAGTGAAAACAGTAGGGGAGAGGAGCTCTCCGATATTCCTGATACCACTAGCCTTACTCTCCATTGGGCAAATTGTTTACCCTAACAAGAGGAAACATATAACCAGCTGGCAATAGAAATATGGAATATTCGAGTAGCAAGTCATGCTTTGCATAAGTCAACATAGTCCTCACACAGTGAATAACAATATTAAGAAGAAATTTGCTTGAAAAAAAATGCGTTAAGATTAACATCCTAAAAATTAGAGCCAGTGGAACTTAAATAACAAAGGATCTTTTCTTGACCACACTTGGGATGAGCCTTACAAATCTGTGTCTTATTCACTTTTCTATACTGTAAATATCTCATCAGAATGAATTGAACCCATCTTGTGATCTTGAAATCACAGGCACCTAGGAGTAAAAGGTCCCACACTGAAGGCAGCAATCTGTCAAAGGAAGAAATTCCTGTGATCACCATGAACTATGTGACTGGCTTAACTGAACTTGGGACATAAAACTAGTAACTTCTCAGGGGCGTATTCTAGAGACCGCTTCTTCCTATGGAATCTACCAAACGGTCTGAAAGGATTGCCATCAGTTTATTACACATGCATTCCCTTCTTATAGACACCACTCTTAATCTTTCATATCAATAAAGTATTCTCTGTCCAGAATCTTGTATTTCTGAGTATATGGTATATTTTAACAAATGCTATGTATTTGATTTGTCCATTGCTTCCTAAATATTTTCTGTTCTTTTATTGTAATATTTTCTATTGATTCTTTGAGAATTTTGAACAAAGTATCTTTATATATTCACTCTCTGCTACTCCCCCTAACCCCATCCACCTCCATTTTTCAGGAGAGGAGAGAATTTGAAGCAATATGTAAGTTTTATCAAAACGAGGCCATCATTCTTGGTTGTGACATAATACAAAGTGATCTGTCTTGCACAGAATGTCACTTTTGTGTTTCTTTCAGCTCGAATGTGTATGTGGCAACACTGTTAAAGAACAGACATTTCCATACAGGAATCTGGCACAGGACTAGTATTCGTGCATATAAGGAACTTCTACAAATTCATAGAGAAAAACTGAAAAAGTCAATCAAACATGGGCAAACACATAAGCAAAAAAGAATATGTAAGTTATAAAAATACGAAAATTATCACTTTGTAGTTGGGCATACTGCCAGCCCATACCTACTATCTCTGTCCTCAATAGGCAGAGGGAAGAGGAATAATGATAGAGACCAACATAGTCTACAGCTAGCTACAGAGTTTAAACCTAGCCGGAACTATAGCATGAGAAAAGTGACTCAAAAACAAAAACAAAACATACCAAAAAAAGGGAAAAAAGAAAAAAAATTAAATACAAATAAAAATTATAGCCAGTCATTACAAAATACCCACCTAATGCTTAATAGCTAATATTTAGAACTAATAATTAAAAGTTGAAAAATGGTGAAACAGCTAGACTTAAGCCCAGTTATCAAGAATGCAAATTATACAACCATTTTGGTGAACTAAGCTAGAGTAAAATTCCTCTCAAAAATATATACATGTATTTATGAAAACACAATTTTATTTCATAATAGTTCATAATGATGAAATTTCAAGGTACTTAAGTGGTGGCAAATGAAGAATTTTTTAGAAAGTATATTCATGCAATGAGCCATGTACAATGGAAATAGCCTACACTTCTAGCCTCAAATACTCCTAACTTCTCAAATATGCTAAATGAAGGAAGTCTGGCACAAGACCACATACCACATCATCCTGTGTCCGACTAACTCACAGTCAAGGCAACTAACCTACGTCTCTGAAAGCCAAGTGAGGACTTCGTCTAAGAGAAGGAGGTAGAGACTGGAGGATGAGCAGACAACTGCTAAGGCTCTCTTCCATCATGGGGTGGTCAGTCAGTGAAGACTGGTCATCTCCACATTTATGTTAGCCCCTTTAGTACTTACTGTTTCAACAAATAAATATGAAAAAGAGAAGTACATGTTGGTCTTCAATCCTTCTCCATAACCTAGATGTGTTCATTATTCTGAATTCAAGAGTCATTTGCTTTTTCCTTCAGCACACTTGAGGAAAATCTGGTCTTACAGACTCCAGCTACGTATATTGATCTGTTCCCTATTTCTATCAAATAGTATATACTATTTACCATAACAGTGATGCTAAGGATGCTGTACAAAATTCCTAGGATGCTATAGAATATTTAACCTTTCTAAGTGGAAACATAGGGAAATATATAGCCTTGTCCAACCAACAAACTAGTGAGCACAGTGTTTACGTAATTGTGTACACCATAAAACTTCCAGATTTAAAAAAAAAGAAAAAGAAAAAGAAATGGAAGACTGGGTGATATGTTTTCAGTCGGGAAATGATCTTTCCAAATGCATGAAAACTAAAAGCAAGGGTTAGAATCCTCTGCACCCGGAACTTTCTCACCTGAAAGAACAGTGGACAAAGTGAAACTAATTAAAATATTTATCTAGTCGTGCACATGCAGAGAGGTGCAGAGAGCATTAGGCTTGGAGTCAGATGGACCTAAATTTAATCTAGCCTCAGCACTTATTAGTAGTTTGAGTGACCTTGGCAAAGTTTTCTCTGCAAAAGAAGATAATTATACACCTCATGCAGTTTTCATGAGGTATAAAAGACATGAAGCTTTTCGAGTTTCAGTATACAGCCTAGCACAGACCAAGTTCTTTCATAAGTGTCTGGTACTAAGAATCCTGTACTGTCTTCATAAGTATCGCATTGGAGCTGTATTGTTTTCATACTTCTCAAGAAAAATCTTTCATCGTCAATATTTCCAAGATTTTTTTGAATCTTTCAGTATTTCACTGTCAAACTCATATATGAAATCATCATTCAATCCTCATCTATTAAATTGAGCAAAAATTGTTTTCCCAAAGTGATCACCTTTAATCCAGTCATAAAGAGTTAGCCATTCTCAATTTTAATTGACAAATCTAATTACTGTGATGAGTTTATTTATAGTCACTACTCAATATCTATTGATAGTTTCTTGACCTTGAAGAATATTATCCAATTAACATGGCAATATGTGTTAATGGATTTTTAAATTACTTCACACTAGATAAAAGGTGAAAGGGAAAAAAGAAATTCATTTCCAGAGAAAAGAATCACAATTGTTGAGAACCAACCTTATATATCTTATGCTGAATGTGCAAAGTAAGGGTTTATTTTGATTTATTCCATATAACGAAATTCTGTTATTTGTGTGGGCAGTACATTTTGGGAGTGTTTTCAGAAAGATTACTTAAATTCAAGCAACAAAATGACTGCACAAATTAGAATACATTTTTCCTTTTAGAAATTTTCATTATTTTTTTAAAGTCATTCCTTCAGAATAGAAACTTAGAACTTGATTGATGTACCACCAAAAATCATCTTCTTAAAGCACATGCAAAACAAAGAACTGTCGTTATAAAAATAAAGAAAATAATGGAAGCATGTCTGCAACCTGGGGTAGGAGGGGTTGCCATCCACTTGCCCAGTCAAACTTCCTCTGTTTAGCCTCGATATGTTTCACTATGTACATTAAGCCTGATTTTAGACACATAGTGAGAAATTACAAACTATCGAATTCCTAAGCACTTCAGACAAAGGGAAAAACAAAAACAAAAACAAAAAAATAATAAGACACTGAGAAGTTAAACTAAGAAGTAAAGCGGCAACCTTGATCAATTGACCCCTATTTTCTGTTTTGCTTCTCCTCTTTCTCGTTACATCATAAGCTTCTCCAAGACAGATTCCTTATCCTTGGCTGTACTCTGAACTAAACTATGCCCCCTACTAAAATAATTAGCTGTTGAAATCTCAAACCTTAACTTTTTAAAATATGACCGTCTCTGGAAATAGAATCTTGGACAGGGTAAATAATCTGATATCCGTTAAATGGGTAGTCTCTAGCCCAAAGTGACTGTTCTGGATGAAGACATACCAGGGTGTGCATGTTCAGAAGAGAGGCCATTCTAGCACACAGTAGTGATGCAGCTACCTCAAAGCCACAGAGAACGGCAGCCTCAGGATGGCCACGCCAGGTGATGCAGATTGACTCAGACCCCTTAGAACTCTGAAAAGTAAACCTGCGCAGTTTGCACACTCTTGGGTATTTTTCTATGAAACCAGCAAAGAAGTAAGCTGCCCCTGCAGCATCTGCTTCTGTAACTAGCACACAGTAGGTACTCAACTTACAATGGGAGGAAAGGAAGACTGAAGGGACTGGGGAGAAGGAGAAGAAGTGCCCAAGATACTGAAATTATTGGCTCCAGCATAAAATCTCCCCATGTCTATGCCTTTCCAATGAAACCAATGCTCTAAAAAAACCTCACAGCTCTAAAAGTGCCTTGTGTACTTTCCAGCTTTCCTGTTTATTTATTTTTATACACCTGCAGGACAGTAATTTTATTGAGCATGGGTCCTATATCTACACATTCAAAGTCAGCAGTTTTATCTGAAGAGAGAAAAAATAGACTCCACACCTGTGAAATCTCTATTTTGCTTCCAGCGTATATTTTATGCATTGAAGGACCTTGCTCATGCTAAATCATAAAGATTCACATACTCACTACAGATTACTTTGCTCTGATATCTGATCTTTTAAAGATAGGTATAGGGAGGAATGGGAGGGAGTCTTCAATATTTGCTTCTTGTTAGAATGTGATACTTTCAGGCCAGAATACATAAGGAAGGGAAAACTTGCCTCTAGCGCCAAGAAAGCAGTCATTTCCCTGGCATAAAATAAATGGCAATATACTGTCTGAATGGAAAACACCTTAGGAAAAATGGAGTGTGGCATGCATGCTTTGTGTGGCTCACTGGACATGAAGATGATGCGGTCAAGTGCAGTCAAATACAGTTCCAAAACTGTCTTTATTATTCTGGCCTGTTCAATAACCTCTTCAAAAAGATAACCTTTCATACCGTATCTCCCCCAGCTGGAGTATGGATGAAAACAGGAGACTTTGCTAGAGACCAAGTTGTTGGCCAAGAAACTTAGAAAGCAGGATCATTAAATAGGTGGAAATCAAAGATGTAACCCTCTATCTCTAAGCACCAATGGCGCCTCCTTCAGACCTCAATGTGCCTGAAACCCTTTGGATGCCCTGGGTGTCTCCCTGAAGAAACCTTCCCTCTCTAACATTGTTACATGTATCTTTTGACATAATTATGGCCTAGCAATTTAATTACTGCTGCAGGAATGGCAACTTTATGTCTCCCTCTATCTTTCTAAGAATGAAACAATGTAAAGGGAAAAGTTGTGTGCCTCAGTGTGTGTGTGTGTGTGTGTGTGTGTGTGTGTGTGTGTGTGT
>JADRCC010188782.1:0-15898 GCA_019843855.1 Hylomyscus alleni
ATTTCCAGAGTGGTTGTGCCAGCTTGCAATCCCACCAGCAATGAAGGAGTGTTCCTCTTTCTCCACAACTTCTCCAGCATCTGCTGTCACCTGAATTTTTTATACTAGCCAATCTGACTGGTGTGAGGTGGAATCTCAGGGTTGTTTTGATTTGCATTTCCCTGATGACTAAGGATGTTGAACATTTCTTTAGGTGCTTCTCAACCATTCGGTATTCCTCAGTTGAGAATTTTTTGTTTAGCTCAGTACCCCATTTTTTAATAGGGTTATTTGGTTCTCTGGAATCTAACTTCTTGAGTTCTTTGTATACATTGGATATTAGCCCTCTATCAGATATAGGATCTTTTCCCATTTTGTTGGTTGCCATTTTGTTCTATTGACTGTGTCTTTTGTCTTACAGAAACTTTTCAATTTTATGAGGTCTGAATTGTCGATTCTTGATCTTAGAGCATAAGCTATTAGCATTCTGTTCAGGAAAATTTTCCCTGTGCCTATTTGCTCGAGGTTCTTCCCTACTTTCTTTTCTGTTAGTTTCAGTGTATCTGGTTTGATGGAGAGGTCACTGATCCACTTGGACTTGAGCTTTGTACAAGGAGATAGGAATGGATAGATTTGCATTTTTCTACATGCTAACCGCCGGTTGAGCCAGCACCATCTATTGAAAATGCTATCTTTTTTCCACTGTATGGTATTAGCTCTTTTGTCAATGATCGAGTGACCATAGGTGTGTGGGTTCATTTCTGGGTCTTCAATTCTGTTCCATTGATCTACCTGCCTGTCACTGTACCAATCAATATCATGCAGTTTTTAATCACAATTGCTCTGTAGTACAGCTTAAGGTCAGGGATGGTGATTCCTCCAGAGGTTCCTTTATTGTTGAGAATAGTTTTGGCTATCCTGGGTTTTTTGTTGTTTCAGATGATTTTGCAAATTGCTCTTTCTAAGTCTGTGAAAAATTGAGTTGGAATTTTGATAGGGATTGCATTGAATCTGTAGATTGCCTTCGGTAAGATGGCCATTTTTACTATATTAATCCTGTCAATCCACGAGCATGGGAGATCTTTCCATCTTCTGAGATCGTCTTCAATTTCCTTCTTCAGAGACTTAAAGTTCTTGTCAAACAGATCTTTTACTTGCTTAGTTAGAGTTACACCAAGGTATTTTATATTATTTTTAACTATTGTGAAGGGTGTTGTTTCCCTAATTTCTTTCTCCACCTGTTCAGCCTTTGTGTAGAGGAAGGCCTCTGATTTGCTTGAGTTAATTTTATATCCAGTTACCATGCTGAAGTTGTTTATCAGATTTAGGAGCTCTCTGGTGGAATTTTTGGGGTCACTTAAGTATACTATCATGTCATCAGCAAATAGTAATAATTGGACTTCTTCCTTTCCAATTCGTATCCCTTTGATCTCCTTTTGTTGTCTAATTGCTCTGGCTAGGATATCAAGTACTATATTGAATAGGTAGGGAGAGAGTGGGCAGCATTGTCTAGTACCTGATTTTAGTGGGATTGCTTCAAGTTTCTCTCCATTTAGTTTGATGTTGGCTACTGGTTTTCTGTATATTGCTCTTACTATGTTTAAGTATGGACCTTGAATTCCTAATCTTTCCAAGACTTTTATCATGAAGGGATGTTGGATTTTTTCAAATGCTTTCTCAGCATCTAATGAGATGATCATATGGTTCTTTTCTTTGAGTTTGTTTATATAGTGAATTACGTTGATGGATTTCCGTATGTTGAACCATCCCTGCATCCCTGGGATGAAGCCTACTTGATCATGGTGGATGATCGTTTTGATGTGTTCTTAGATTCAGTTTGCAAGAATTTTATTGAGTATTTTTGCATCGATATTCATAAGGCAAATTGGTCTGAAGTTTTCTTTCTTCATTAGGTCTTTGTGTGGTTTAGGTATAAGAGTAATTGTGACTTCATAGAATGAATTGGGTAGAGTGCCTTCAGTTTCTATTTTGTGGAATAGTTTGAGGAGTATTGGTATTAGGTCTTCTTTGAAGGTTTGATAAAACTCTGCACTAAACCCATCTGGTCCTGGGCTTTTTTTGGCTGGGAGACTATTAATGACTGTTTCTATTTCATTAGCAGATGTAGGACTGTTTAGATCGTTGATCTGATCTTGATTTAACTTTGGTACCTGGTATCTGTCTAGAAAATTGTGCATTTCATCCAGGTTTTCCAATTTTGTGGAGTATAGGCTTTTGTAGTAGGATCTTATGATTTTTTTGGATTTCCTCAGTCTCTGTTGTTATGTCTCCCTTTTCATTTCTAATCTTGTTAATTAAGATACTGTCTCTGTGCCCTCTAGTTAGTCTGGCTAAGGGTTTATCTATTTTGTTGACTTTCTCAAAGAACTAGCTTCTGGTTTGGTTGATTCTTTGTATAGTTCTTTTTGTTTCTATTTGGTTGATTTCAGCCCTGAGCTTGATTATTTCCTGCCTTTGACTCCTCTTGGGTGAATTTGCTTCTTTTTGTTCTAGCACTTTCAGGTGTGCTGTCAAATTGCTGGTGTTTGTGCGCTCCAGTTTCTTTTTGGAGGCACTTAAAGCTTTGAGTTTTCCTCTTAGGACTGCTTTCATTGTGTCCTATAAGTTTAGGTATGTTGTGGCTTCATTTTTATTAAACTCTAGAAAGTCTTTAATTTCTTTCTTTATTTCTTCTTTGACCAAGTTATCATTGATAAAGTGTTGTTAAGCTTCTACGTGTATGTGGACATTCTATTATTTATGTTGTTATTGAGGAGCAGCCTTTGTCCATGGTAATCTGATAGGATACAAGGAATTATTTCAATCTTCATGTATCTTTTGAGACCTGATTTGTGACCAATTATATGGTCAATTTTGGAGAAGGTGCCATGAGTTGCTGAGAGGAAGGTATATCCTTTTGTTTTAGGATAAAATGTTCTATAGATATATGTTAAATCCATCTGTTTCATAACTTCTGTTAGTCTCACTGTGTCCTTGTTTAGTTTCTGTTTCCATGATCTGTCCATTGCAGAGAATAGGGTGTTGAAATCTCACACTATTATTGTGTGTGGTGTAATGTGTGCTTTGAGCTTTAGTAAAGTTTCTTTTATGAATGTAGACGACCTTTGATTTGAAGCATAGAGGTTCAGAATTGAGAATTTATCTTGGTAGATCATACATTTAATGAATATGATGTATCCCTCCTTATCTTTTTTGATCACTTTAGGGTGAAAGACGATTTTATTCTATATTAAAATGGCTACTTCAGCTTTTTTCTTGGGACCATTGGCTTAGAGAATTGTTTTCCAGCCTCTTATTCTGAGGTAGTGTCTGTCTTTGTCACTGAGGTGGGTTTCCTGTATGCAGCAAAATGTTGGATCTTGTTTACGTAGCCAATCTGATAGTCTATGTCTTTTTATTGGGGAATTGAGTTTATTGATATTAATAGATATTAAGGAAAAGTAATTGTTGCTTCCTGTTATGTTTGTTGTTAGAGCCGGAATTCCATTCAGGTGGCTATCTTCATTTAGTTTTGTTGGAAGATTACATTTTTGCTTATTCAGAAATGTAGTTCACCTCTTTTTCTTGGAGTTTTCCATTTATTACCCTTTGAAGGGTTGGATTTGTGCAAATATATTGTGTGAATTTGGTTTTATCATGGAATACTTTGTTTTCTCCATCTATGGTGATTGAGAGTTTTGCTGGGTATAGTAGTCTGGGCTAGCATTTGTGTTCTCTTAGGGTCTGTATGACATCAAGCCAGGATCTTCTGGCTTTCATAGTCTCTGGTGAGAAGTCTGGTGTAATTCTGATAGGCCTGCCTTTATATGTTACTTGAGCTTTTTCCCTTACTGCTTTTAGTATTCTTTGTTTTGACTATTATGCGATGGGAAGAATTTCTTTTCTGGTCCAGTCTATTTGGAGTTCTATAGGCTTCTTGTATGTTCATTTGCATCTCTTTCTTTAGGTTAGGGAAGTTTTCTTCTATAATTTTGTTAAAGATATTTACTGGCCCATTACCTTGGGAGTCTTCACTCTCTTCTATACTTATTATCCTTAGGTTTGGTCTTCTCATTGTGTCCTAGATTTCCTGGATGTTTTGGGTTAGGAGCTTTTTGCATTTTGCATTTTCTTTGACTGTTGTGTCAATGCTTTCTATGGTATCTTCTGCACCTGAGATTCTCTCTTCTATCTCTTATATTCTGTTGGTGATGCTTGCATCTATGTTTCCTGACTTCTTTCCTAAGATTTCTAACTCCAGAGTTGTCTCTTCGTGATTTTTTAATTGTTTCTACTTCCATTTTTAGGTCCTGGATGGTTTTGCTCAATTCCTTCACCCGTTTGTTTGTGTTTTCCTGTAATTCCTTAAGAGATTTTTGTGTTTCCTCTTTAAGGGCTTCTACTTGTTTACTAGTGATCTCCTGTAATTCTTTATGGGATTTTTTTTTTTGTTTCCTCTTTAAGGGCTTGTACCTCTTTACCTGTCTTCTCCTGTATTTCTTTGAGGGAGTTATTCATGTCCTTCTTAAATTCCTCTAGCACCATCGTGAGATACGAGGGTGCAGATGGCTGTGGATCAGTTGTCTGTCCTGAGTCCTGGGGTCAGAGGACACACTAGAGTCAGGATCTCTACTTTCAGGGAAGGTGCAGAGAGGGCTGTGGGTCTGTTGTCCCTCCTAGGTGAGGTCTGAGGTAGAAATGATCCTGATCAGGCTGCCCTGAGACTCGTGAGGCCTGTGCCTCCCGGCTGGTCCCGCCTTAGAAAGTCAACAGGGAGAAAATTACAGATCTCACCCGGGGCCTTGGGTTAAAGCACTCCCTGAAGGCAGGCTCTCCTCTTGCAAGGAAGAAGCAGAGAGGGTTGTGGATCAACCACTGTCACTCAGAGGCTGAGAAGATCCTGCCCCTGACATATACACACTTTTAAAAATAAAAATACATTAAAAAAAAGAATAGGAGAAACAATTTGATTTTTAAGTTATTGAACTGATAATTCTTTTTTAGAAGACCTACAACTTGACAGAGGCAAGTGGGGGAAAGATATCTCAACATCACTAATGACCATGAAAATTCAAGTCAAAACTGCAGTATTAGAAGATCCGATTTTAGATTTTAAAAAGACGGAAGATGGCAAGTGTAGATTGATACCTGGCAAAAAGTCACTGCCAGCACACTCCAGGTGGGGATGCAAGTTAGAGCAGCTGTAGTGGAAAGGCATTCAGAAGATGACTAAGAGCTGAAGATAAATTACACTGTCCAATAACTGCACATTGGAATGTATACCCAAAGAAAATGAAATCAGTCTATCGAGTATGCGGGATATGAGAGTCTTTTTGCGATAGATACATTATTTACAAGTACCAAAATATGTATTCAATTTGTCTTACCTTCAGTAAAAAATAAGTAAAAATTATGGTATGCATGCATGATGGAGCATAGGTAAGCCCATTATAATAGTGGCATAAATGCTATGGGGGCAGACAACAGCTTTCTGATTGGATTTAATTCCCTTTCCATAATAGGAACTCACAGCTGGCTCTTTAAACCTGGGCCAGTTTCCATAGCGAGGGAGGTCTCTTGCCCTAGGGGAGAACCTGCTGTTGTTACTTTGTTAAGTGGACTGTCTCCTAAGGACGAGAAGTCAAGGAAGACTGGACAGAAAGTATCCTCTGGATATGATGGCACCACTGCGCTCATGACCTCACGCCAGCTGGGGTTGCCTGCACGAGCACAGGAACAAGCCAATCAGCATTGCAGCAAGGATGGGGGGACATGTCACTGGAGCTGAGAGCTGTGTGCACGCTGGGGCAGGAGCGTCAGGGTTCTTGGCATTTGGTTAGTTTTTGGTTTTGTTTTCCTTCAGAAACACTATCTGGAGCATCATGTTTATATACATGCGGTTTTTAAATGAAAAAATACAATAGAAGAATTAGGAACATAATTCAGTGGTGGAGTACTTTTCCAGCATGTGTAAGCCCTAAGTTTGATAGCCAGAATCAGAAAAAAATAAATAAATGGAGGAGTGAAAAGATGAACAGTATCGCAACTATACTATATTTTATACATATTGTGTGCCATATATTTGCTACATTCACTTCTACATGCATATGTTACATTATATGTTGATATTTATCATTAGAGGATCCACAGACCCTGGAAATAAAACAACAAGTGGAGTCTGAACTTTGGATTTCAGCAGCTGTGGTAAAGTAAGTTACCTCATCCAAAATCACAAGCCACCAATGTTCACTCAATACCTTATACCTACTAAAGAAGTATATCAGACTTACAAATGGAAAACCACTGAAAAGGCCATGTGCTAGGTCTTTGTTTGTTCCTTTGTTTGTTTGTGTCTGTCAAGGACCAGAACCCAGGCTCTGGGTTCTTTTAGGAAACAACTTCCAGTCATACCCACGAGAGCCCGAGGGCATCAGGTTTTCCTCCAGGCACACTATGGAGACTGTGTGCCTCAGGTTATCCTCTGAGCACACCTTCACCTGGATTACGTTAACTAAGCGAAAGACTCTCCTGACAGAAGTGTGGCTGCTTAACTGTCAGCCATCCCTCTGCTTCCTCACCCAATGTGGCTGGTGCTCCATGCCTCTACTGCCTTGACATCCTCTTCATAGTTAACTCCACCCTTTAGCTGGAGGAAAAAATAAACTCGTTTGCCCTTAAGTTGCTTTTGTCCTGAGAACTTTACCACAGCAGCAGAAAAGGAGCCAAGACATGTGAGCTCATGGGAAACCTTTACCAAGACATTAATAATTAATATCAGTGAGTACAGCAAAATATCATTAAGAATCATTCCATTGACTTTTTTTTTTTTGCCAGTCATGATTGGTTCTACTGTGGGCCTCTGGGTCTCTGGCCTACTGTGGCCTCTGGTTCCTGGCGGTCCAGGCAATGTCAGGGGTGGGCTCCCTCTTATGGCCTGGGTCTCAAGCTGGACCCGGTCATTGGTTGGCCACTCCCACCATTTCTGTGCCATCTTTGCCTAGCATATCTTGAGGAGAGCAAGAAAAGTGAGGCACTGGACACAACTATGACGTAGGAAATAAAGCCAATTGTTTTCTTTTTTTAAAAGAAAGAATTGATATCAAATTTGTAATCTCTTCCCCCCAAAATTTAGGAGACAAAATTTTCCAGCTTATAAGGCTGGTTTTGCTCTGATACTCAACTCTGACAAAAGTATCAAAACCATAGGGTGGCATCTTCCACAAACACAGATCTGAACAGCCTTCAGCAAAGTATTAGCCAGCAGAATTTAACAATATATAAAGGTTAGAAACCACAGTTGAGGGGGATTCATCACAAGGATACAAGGCTATTTCAGCATTCGAAAACCGTTCTGCGCCGCCTACTGTATCAGCAAGGAAAGAGTTTAGCAAGGAAACAGGTTGACAAGACTCAGCCCCCACTGAGGCAAAAGCAAAGGAAAGTCTGGAATCAGCCGTTAGGTGTAGAATGGCCATGGAAGACAGAATCAACAAACCCCATGTTTCCTGTGAGGCACAAGGTCCTCAGAAAGTGAACTGTGTGTCCACACGTGAGCAGTAAATACAGGAGACTGAAATGAAAATGCCATTTACAGTCACCGTAGGAAGAGAAAGAAAGATTGGCCAGTGAGATGGCTCTGTAGATAAAGGTGCTTGCCACCAAGTCTGAAGACCTGAGTTCAATCCCCAGGACCCACATGGTAGATTCAGTGTAAATTTGCTACTCTGGAAGGTCATTCAGCAGATTATCTCAAAACAATATGTACAGGCCATGTCCTGAACATCCTCACGAAAATAAATACAAATGTTCATAGCAGCTCCATTCTTCAGTAGCCCAGATCTTGGAATAGTCTAAATGCGACCCTAAACAACAGTAGCCCAACAAACTAGTACAGCCTTGTTGTGGAACATTACCCAGCAATGAAAAGGAATCATTTTTAAAGGTAACACCTTGAAGGGACCTTTGTGTTGTTAAAGTCATTACAATGATTATGCAAATTTACTCACATGAAAAAAATTCATCAAATTATGCTCATGTGCATACACATACCAGCAGACACACATATACAAATCATGTGAAACAACAGATACTTGAGTAAGGTATGGGGTTACACCAGTGCTAGCTTCCTGGGTTAAATATTACATTATGATTATGTTAGTATGGATGCTACCATCACAGGAGATGGCTGAAGGGCGCGAAGGACCTTTCTGCAGTAGCTTCACAACTGCCTGTGCATTTAAAATTAATTCAAGATAACAAAAGAAGTACAGAAAAGTGAAAATGAAACAGAAATTCCAGCCCTCCCTAATAGCTAACTGTCAACGTTATTAAATGCACTCACTAAAGGGGCTTATGATATTCCCAGTTTCAGTTTCATTTTGAAAATCCTAACATATCACACAATTCTCCATGTCCTAAATATTCCGCCGTAACATCCTCTCACTTATTGGTATTGATAAATGAAAAGCTCCTTGTGGTTCTCAAACTGCTTTAAGCAGCAGACTTCTCTCTAAACCCTGGTGTGTGAGAACACAGGTCTCTTCAGCACCAGGAGCAGAAAGCAGAGTTCTGTCCTGGTCATTCCCTGTGATGGTCTTACCTCAGCTCCAAGCCATATGACCCAAAAATGTGTACATTTGGGGAAAAAATGGCCAAAATGCCATGTGGAAAGCACTTCCTCTGTGTGTCTTCAGGGTCAAAGTCATCTTGTCAGGCTTGGACGAGCCATCTTGTCGGCCCTGGTGCTAAACTCCAAGGACTTAACTTCTGGTCAGTTCCCCTTAACTGGCTGTCATGGGCCCGTTGACTTGCTGTGTAACACCATAAAGATGGAGAAGGCTGCTTGTAGCAGTCGCTACAGCCTTGAACAGAGTCTGGGAAGTGGGTCCTTTAGAGTCTTCAGGAATTGCTTTTGTGTAAACCCATTTTGTCTAATACTCCTGCTCTCCTCATCTCTCTCCTGGTGGGCCTGCGCCTTCTGATGCTAATCCCTATTCTGCAATCTGTCTCTATCCACAGGACCGGGCTTTCGGTGTCATACTCTGACAAGTAAGGAAGTTTTCTTACTATTGTGGAAAATACGGCAATTCCACCAGAATCGTTCTAGCAGTGATTAACTAAAGTGCAGCCTATGTGATTTCTGTTACCATAGTTGTAAATGTGGCCCTACTTCTTTAGAAGTTAAAACATTTACTCAAACAGTCGGCCGCACTGAGGTATTGACCCCTGCCACATGCACAGGCGCTGCAAATTCTATCCAGACTGCATCTTCCTAAGTAAACAATTAACGCACCGTGTCGAGTAACACATTTGCTGCTAAAACTGAGCGAAAAAGGCAATGTTCTCTGGATGAGACCTGCCTTCAGCAGTTCATTCCATTTACAGACAGAAGTCTCAGGTGCCGGATTCGCCACTAATCAGGTTTTCTATCTCAGCTGACAGCTCAGGTGCAGTGACATGATTTTATTTTCTTGTCTGATTTAATGTCAGGACTCGAAACTTGAGAGAGAGGTGAGGCACCTCTCATGCTGCCCAGGAAAAAGTGACCTCTAGGTTCCATTTCAATGTGCTCGTTCCCTACCACCAAGCAAAGAATACACACAGGCTGGAGCTAGGCCGCCCTGCGACATGCGTAGCAGATGTGCAGCTTGGTCTTCATGTGGGTCCCAAACAACTGAGCAGGGACTATCCCAAAAGCTGTTGCCTGCATGTGGAATATGTTCTCCTAAGTAGGTTGCTTTGTCTGGCCTTGGTGGGAGAGAAAGTGCCTAACCTCTCAGAGATTTGAAGTGCCAGGGTGGGAGAATGTGCAGGAGAGAAGGAGGGGGGATGGGGAAAGGATTATGGGAGGGGGCAACCGGGAGGAGGGCAATGAACAGGATATAAAGTAAACAAGTAAACAAACAAACAAACAGACCCTCCCAAAACACATGGATATAAAAAAATAAATTATCACTATCAATATAAAAAGGGTCGATCCCTGGGATCCATCCATATCTTCAGGGACTAATCACCAAAGGCAGAGTATCCTACAGGAGTAAGTACCAGTCCTATGCCATTCATTGTGCAAAGCCCAGGTATCACTCTCCTTGGACTGCAGTGTGGTTCCTGGGGCCTGAGCATCCATGACAGATGCAGAGGCGTCTCCGCCTCATCATCACTGCTTATGAGTTCCCATTCGCCAGCCTCAGGTTCGAGGGCTATCTCAAGCGCTTTCTGAAATGCAGCCCAACTAAGTGTGTCCTAAACCCGCAGCATGCTGTCAGTACATTTCTTCAAAACCTTGATGGCTGAAAGCAAATAAGCCATGAGAGGAAGATGAGAGAGAATGCTGTCCGTGTGGGCACTGCTCCTCCTACGAAGATGCTTCATTCTGCAGGTGCTGGGAAGCTGCATGGGCCTCTCCACACAGGCCGGCATATGCATGGGGTGTCTCAGCTCTTAGAGGTCAGGAGCTTTCAGTTACCCAGAAAGCAAAAAACAAACAAACAAAAAAAAAAAAACCCCGATATTTTCATAGTGAAGTCAAGGTTTCCTAGAATGTAGACCAAGTTCTAAATTGTAGAGAGCTGCGAGGTGCCATGCCCTGAGATGGCGCTGGTTTCCGCCTTTCCCTAGCCCGAAAGCGAGTGCTCTCTGAGATAATCAAGTCCTAAATTGGCTATGCTTGCTGCCTCTGGCTGCTTCCGCATTGTGTGACCTATCTGCTGTTCCCATGTGGCCTGCAGGGGTTGGCGGGCACAAGGTATTTAGGTCCATGGGCATTCCCCAGGAGTAGGGGAGAGTGGAGCTAGCCAGAAGTAGGAGGATAAACATGTAACATCAAGGGGCTAGCTAGAGGAGTAGAGCAGCAGGGAACAGGCTTGTAACACCAAGAAGCTAGCTAGCTAGAAGAAGTAGAAGAAGCATGTAACAAGGTCCTGAATAAAACTGCTTAAGGAAGAGCTCGTGGTCGTGTCCTTCTTGCTGGTCGAGAGGGCCACGACACTAAATGTCCCCCACAGTTTCTGTATCCTGTGGTGAACTCAGTTCAGGGTTACTGAGATGATAAAACACCACAACCAATGCAAGTTGTAGAGAACAGGGTTTACTGACTTACACTTCCACATCACTGTTCATCGTCAAAGGAAGTCAGAACAGGAACTCACACAAGACAAGAACCTGGAGGCAGTTGCTGATGCAGTGGCCATGGAGGTGTGTTGCTTACTGGCTTGTTCAACCTGCTTTCTTATAGAACCCAGGACTACCAGCTCGGGGCTAGCACCACCCACAATGGGCTGGGACTTCTGCCATCAATCACTAATTAAGAAAACGGCCCACAGGCTTGCCTGTAGCCTGATCTTATAGAGGTCGGTGACTCTAGCCTATGTCAAGCTGACATAAAGCCAGTCAACTTGAAGTCTAGAGATAATCTTCAGATTCCTGGGCGCATGTCCTTACAGGGGACGATGCCACCCTATCCCTGAACCTGTACTGGTTCTTTCTGGCTCCCAAGATGGTAGCTTTGCTTTGCAATCCTGGTCCACTGCCCTGCCTTCCCACAGCCACATACAATGAGGCACCTTGACTGTGGGTGGGACCTACAAAACTATGTGCTAATGTGAACCCTTCTCTCTATAGGTTACTGACCTCTGGCATTTGCTATAGTAGGGATGAAAAGATGGCTGCCTTTGGACTTGTCCTGTTCAGTTTGAATGTTAAGCTGAGGTTGAGAGACCACAGAGTACTTGCTCTTAGGAACACCAAGAGCCGACTGAGGATTTGGACCCAGTTAAGAAGCAGTGACCACCGTGGCTGGGTTGTGCACATGGGAGCCGGGTCATATATTACTTATTTGATTCGCAGGGTTGTCTCTTTCTACAACATATGGTTATCAGTTTACAAGCTGGCACATCATGTATTCTGAACAGGTCACACTGGCTGCAACACAAAGACCATACTTATTAGTGACATAAATCAAGAGTTTCTACACCTGAATAAAAATGAACCTGCAACCCACACCTAGGGCAAGGAGAATTGGAAAGTGGTGCTCCTTATCCCTGTAGCAAACAGTAATCACTCCCTGCCCTGAATGCTGGTGCTAACTGCTTGTATCCTATTCCATGGGAAGAAAGAACAAACAGACAAGATCTGCCTGTGCCTTCAAATCAGGAGGCTCCTCAGAGGCCACAGACCCAGGAGCTGGCTTTTTCTTAACTATGATACATTTTCAAAATGGAGAAGGCAGGCTCAGGAAGGAGTTGTGACTGGAATAAAAGATGCCACAGGGACTCTTGCTCACAAATAAAAGCCTCTGGCTGCAGGATCTTCTCTCTGGGGAGGGCCGATTGTCATTTGTCTCTGCAAGCCACAGGTGGGAAACCTTAGCTTGAGAACGGGCTGTGCATGCATTCATTAAAGGTGAAATGATTTTTAAGGCTAGAATGAGTCAACTTGAATCTCAATGCCAGATGCTCACCAATAGGAATCGAATTGACACATTGGATGAGTGTGCAGTCTTGCACTTGGTGGGGCCATTTTGTGAAATGGGGTCCGGGGGAACCATCACTCTTGGCACTGCCCTAGAGAGTCTGGTGTGGTGTATGCTGCTGTGGAGAGCCCTCCAGATGTTGGCTGGGGTGCAGCTGGATGAACTGTGGACTACAGTGCCCATGACATGTGCCATCAACAACTACAGACCTAGTGCTGTGGGGTGGAAAAGCCAAGAGTAACACTGGGTAGACAGATCCAGGCCAGGGGAACTCAGTGTCACAGATATTCTCAGTAGGAATGTACAAGAATATTTAATCAGGCTCAGAACCCCTCCTCCTCATAATAATAACCAACCCACATAGAAGATTAGGTTGTGAACAAGCAAGAGGGGGAAAGGTGTCTTCAGGGCCTTGTTTGACAGCACATAAGGAGATGGTCTGTATTTGTAAAAGGAGGGCAAAGGACATGTCACGGTGACACACACAACGGTGGCGGGGTCAAAGGCATAAACTGACAGAATAGAGCCCCCCATGCCCGGGACATAATTCCCAAGACTGTCATCTGTCTGGAATGTGAGAAGTGACACCCGTTAAGTGGAGTGGTGCGCCTCTCACTGAAGGCTCTAGAGCTCTCTCGGGAACTCCCTCCGCGTGGTTAAGCTTTTCCTGACAAAGCCAAAAGTGAAATCCATGGACTCTGCAAGGCTTTTTCCTTTTTTTTCTTCTCTTTTCTTTCTTTCTTTTTTTTTTCTTCCTGCCCCTTCTTTTACCTTTAAGATACTCTGGGAAGTAACTAAGTTTCTCCTTATTGGCAGAGGCATTAAAATGTTTACTGTTAGCACATTTGCTATTCTTTTCGTGCTCCCACGACGGTGCCGAAGCTTAAGAAGAACCATATTCCCCTGCTTTATGGGACCGTAATTATAGAGAAACATTTCTCTCTCTCCATTTCTTTCTTTTACAATGCCGTGCTGGTATTTTAAAAGGAGATGGGGCCTTCTCTTTCATCTCTGTCTTTCACCCAATGCAGACCACCAACATCTTTCATGCCTCATGAAAGAGAGAACGTCCCTCCGTAGGCCTGGGAAACAGGCCGTCCCCAGCAGGTACATGGTGGTCTGTGGGCAGAGCCACGCCCTTCTCTGCTCTGTGCTACCCTGTCTTGGCTCCAGGGGCTGACAAAACACCAGACTGGATAACTCCTAGGCAACAGGAACTGGCTTCTTAAAGTTTTGGAAGCTGGAAGGAACATCAGTATCACAGAGGCAGTAGACAATTCGCCTCCCACAGCCCCACCTCCTGTTTATTTTAGACGGTGTCTCCCTCTCCCTTGGGATGTTGTTCCCGCCTTATTTCCACGTTTACTTTTGAGACAGAATCTCTCACCTTCTAGAACTTGCCAGCTAGACTAGGCTGGCTGCCCAGTAAGTCCAATGATCTATGACAGGGATCTGCCTGTCCACTACTTCCCAGTGCTCGAATTACAAGAGTACCACTGTGGTTGGCTTTTATGGGCGTGTCCTGGGCGTGGAACTCAGGCAAGCAACTCAACCGCTGAGTAACCTTTCAAGCTCTTCCCATCATCTAACGCTGTCCCAAAGGAAATGCGAGTTGGCATAGGAATTTGGGATCACGAACAAACAGACAGAAGTAGTGTCCCTGCATGTATCGGAGGCTAAATCCTCCTCCTGTGCCCCTGCTGACTGCATGTGAACACTTCTCCAGGTTGCTCTTTCTCCTGACAATCCAGTTTTCAAGGTAAACAAAGAGGAGGAGGAGGAGAAAGGGGAGGGGCTGGACAGGGAGAAGGAAGAGGAGGAGGGTTTCTCTCTCTTGGCCATATACTGGGTTCATATTCATTTTCGTGTTCCCTTTACAGCAAAGCATCCCCAAAGAGCAGCTGATGCTCTCTATGCCAAACAGGCACACACCCACGCTTATTTTTCTATCCCAAATTTTTTAAACTCACAACTCACGCATTTGACCACATTGTGAACATCTCCTCTACAGTGAGTGTGACACACACTATACATAGCCAACTTGGCCTGTGATGTCCTCTTCCCTCAAAGCTGGCTCCTACCAGCTTCTCTTGTACCTGTCCATGAAGACTCCAGCCTCTTGACTACTCAGGCCCAAATCCATGATGTTACATTCACTCCAATTTATCAGCAGCATTGCTACCTGAATCCCATCCTTGTACAATGCTACCGCAAATGCAAACCCTCTGCTACAAGATTTCAGTTCACAAATGCTCCTGGATACCATATATTCTCAATACACATTTATTGGATAAAAATATATCTGCTTATGACATTATAAATTTAGTGATAAATTAATGTATGTCCTACTTTTTACAAGAGAGATGATATTACACTATATTTCCATTATTAAGCTTGAAGGAAGATTAAAATTTATTGCCCAGTGTAAGATGAGCCCTGGAGAATAAGATCCATTCCATCCTAGGAAGAAATTCAATGCCTTCCAACAGTATCTGTGAATTCCCAAGTAACCTGGAATCACCTTTGATCCTGGCTTGTCATGGTTAACTCTATGAATCCTTGGTCATTCCAAAAGGTCGGCCTTTTGATTTCTTCTCTAACATGAAAAGTAACGTAGGTTTCATTTTCCATCCCTACAAATCCTTCTGAGTATCCTAGTTTACTGAATAGTCCTGCCTCACAGGAAGGATGACATACAGCCACAGGTGATTTCAGAGTTTATGTCATGAGCCATAGAGTCATACTTCACCCACTCGGCACTGGGCTTTCGTATTGGCCTCTTCCCTCCATGGGCGTCCTCAATACCATATCTTTCCTGCCTCGGCTTCCTCTTGCCTGTAGCTTTTCACTGTACAGCCTTAGCTCTGGGGAAAGGACCTTGCTACCAGCCCCCACCCAGCTTCCCTCCAATCCACAGGGACCTGGAAGTCCCGCCTATTTCTTCCACCCAGCAATTGGCCTATGACTTTCTTTACTGACAGATTAAGAACCAATTGGGGAACAGGACCTTAGCATCAGCCCCACCCACTACAGCCTCCTTCACTTCTTTCTCACATAGAAACCTAGCCATCTCTGTTCTTGCTCTTCAGAGGAGCCCCAGCATCCCTTGTCATAAGAGATTCCTCTGTTTTTTTAAAACTTTTATTATAAATTATTTTTGTCTCATAAACAATTTTAAACATAAAAATATAAAGAACAGGACAGTGGGTACCCCTGGGTTACAACACTATGGTCTAATAACTGTTCATGTTTATCATATTTAAGGTGACACATAAGATGATGTTTTGGCTTGTCATACCAACTTCAAAAGCAAGAGCCTGCACTGACATGGTGACACATCGGTGACACAGTGACTTCTACACTGACCTTGTAACTCTTCGAGGTTATTTTCAAATTCTCACTTGCCCCCAGACAAAATATTTTTCACATTTAAGATTGTATTTGTTTATT
>JADRCC010188889.1:3053-15372 GCA_019843855.1 Hylomyscus alleni
AATGGTGACCTTGCTGACATTGTCCTGACAATGGTGACCTTGCTGAGCACCCTGATGATGGTGACCTTGCTGAGCGCCCTGACAATGGTGACAGGAACGCTGTATTGGGTGTATGTTATTGACCCACCTTTGTTTGCCTATGTTCCAGATTAACAAGCTGCCTTGCTTCAAGCTTTTAGACCTCATTGGACAGAGAACGTGGAGACTGTGGAAACTGACTTAGAAAAATTAATCAAAAGGAGGAGTTATGATGACTCTTCTCTTTCCTTTAATGTGACCAGTTATTCTGACACAACCATGGACTGGTCTAGAAATAAATCCAATACTGGAGATTCCAATTATGAAGATAGGTAAAAATCTTTATCAGCCAGGTTACCTGGCTCTTACCACTATTTCTTGAGAAGTAACAGTTTTTCTGTTGATTCTTAAAGCCAACTCCCCCACACTAGGAGGCCAGTGAACTGAGTGCTTGGGACAGACAATGTTAATCCTGTTGCTTTTAAACTTTTGACTTGGTATTTCAAGCAGGTCAGTTACCAACATGCAGGCTCGACTTCAGAAAAGCTCAGATGTGGCAGTTATTTATTGCGATGAAGAAAATCATTAAGTGCATATTGTGGCTTGAGTCTCTATGGGAAAAAGGTGTGCTATGAGGGCCTGCAGTCAATGATGTTTTACTGTATTTATGGCTCTCATCAACCTAAGACAGAGGCATGTGCCAAGAGGCTGTGTTTATTCTTAATAAACAATAAAAGGCTGTTTTTGTGCAAATAAACATAAACAAGTTGCATGTGACCTCCAGGATGGGTAAGAGGGAGACCAATTAGATCCAGTCCTAAGACAGATGGGGCCGCAAGCCACTATAATTCCCAGGCAGGAGTATGGGGCATAAGTAAATCTTATGCCCCAGTCCAGCTAATTTTTAATAAATAAAAAGGGAGGAACTGGGCCCTTCCCCCAGCCTCGAGCAGGCTGAACCAGATCTTGTCCTTGCCACAACCTGCTAGCCCACCTAGGGTGGAGTCTTTCACCTTAGGTGAGGTCTATTGTTCTGCCAAGTCTGCAGCTTCCCTAAAGAAGCCACTCCTTGCTGAGCTGCTGAGCCTGCCTTCTGGACAAAACAACAAGATGCTAAAGAGGTGACAAGATCCTGGCATAGTGGGGATGGGTCCCCTCCCTTTATATTCTCAGAGTCCAAAGTAAACATTGGGGCTTGATCAGAAACTTGTCTTGGTTTCATTCTTCTCTCACCATCCTACCCATTTAGCCTCATCTTTGCTCTCGGGAACCCACTAACCTATGGCTGCTGGCAGCTACATGTTACAGCTCCATGAAAGCAGGAAATGAAAGCTAAAACTGATTTTCTTTCTTCTGTTTTTGTTTTGTTCATTTTTTCTGAAACAGTGTTTTTCTTTGTAGCCCTGGCTGTCCTGGAACTTACACTGTAGACCATTGTCTTAGTTAGGGTTTTACTGCTATGAATAGACACCATGACCAATGCAAGTTTTATAAAGGATAACATTTAATTGAGGTTGGCTTGTAGGTTCAGAGGTTCAGTCCCGTATTATCAAGGCGGGAACATGGCAGCATCCAGGCAGGCATGGTGCAGGAGGAGCTGAGAGTTCTACATCTTCATATGAAGGCTGCTAGCAGAATTCTCACTTCCAGACAGCTAGGGTGTGGGTTTTTATGTTCATGTCCACAGTGACACACCTACTCCAACAAAGCCACACCTCCGAATAGTGCCACTCCCTGGGCCAAGCATATTCAAATTATGACAACTGTGCTGGCCTTGAGCTAACAGAGATGCACCTGCTTCTGCCTCCAGAATGCTGGAATTATAAGGTATGCACCACCCCCAGAAACTTTCTAAATTTGATGCAATCATTAGTTTGTGAATCCAACAGGTTCAACACAGGGAATAGGATAACAGTCTCAGAGATTTATGCTTAGATGCACCATCATTTAATTGTAGGAGCTAAAGGCCAAGAGAATCCTGGAGAACCAAAAGAAGTTGTCCATGTTTTAGGGTCCTCAGCTGACGTTTTGTCTCAGTCTATGGTAAGGGAATGCAGTGGCCTGTGATGTTTAAAGGAAAAAAATGCTGAAATAAAAACAAACAACTACCCACTGAGAGATCTATGTCAAGCAAAACTATCCGTGGTGTCAAGAAAGACACCACGACATTTTGATGAGTAAAATGTGCGTCAGTTCACTGGCAGTTGGCTGCCTTGCAATCAGTACTGAAAGAATTCTCTTGGCAAAATGAAAGGCTGGTAGACAGTAAGTTGGATCCAGAGGAGGAAACAGACTGTTATTTTTACCATTACCCACTAGCAAATGTAAACTGTAGGTCAATATGAAAGGAAGTATAAATGGGGACTTCTCAGCTGTTACTGTATACTGTTTTTTATTGAAGTCCTGAGTTCGAATCCCAGCACACATATCAGGATGCTCATCACTCCTATAGATCCAGCTCCAGAGGGAGCTGATGCTGCTAGCCTCTGTGGGCATCTGTGCTCACAGGCATTTACGCCCACATAGAAATACACATGGGCGCATAATCAACAATGGAATAAGCCTTGCAGGGGCGGCCTCCGCGCAGTGTGCAGCACCTTAGTCTCCTAAGTATCCTAAATCTTAAAAAGAAAGTCAGTCACACTGTATCTCATGTTAGTTTCCTAAGTAACCTAAATCTTAAAAAAAAAATCACACTGTATCTCATGTTAGTCACATAAGTAACCTAAATCTTATTTTTTTTAAGATTTATTTATTTGTTTTATGTATATGAGTACACTGTAGTTGTCTTCAGACACACCAGAAGAGGGCATCAGATCATATTGCAGATGGTTGTAAGCCATCATGAGGTTGCTGGGAATTGAACTCAGGACCTTTGGAAGAGCAGTCAGTACTCTTAACCACTAAGCCATCTCACCAGCCCATTAACCTAAATCTTTTTTTTTTTTTTTTTTTTTTTTTGGTTTTTCGAGACAGGGTTTCTCTGTATAGCCCTGGCTGTCCTGGAACTCACTCTGTAGACCAGGCTGACCTTGAACTCAGAAATCTGTCTGCCTCTGCCTCCCAAGTGCTGGGATTAAAGGCATGTGCCACCAGTGCCCCACTAACCTAAATCTTAAAAAGAAAGTCACACTGTATCTCATGTTAATCTTCTAAATAACTTAAATCTTAAAAAGAAAGTCACACTGTATTTCATGTTAGTCACATAAGTAACCTAAATCTTAAAAAGAAAGTCACACTGTATCTCATTTGTAATTATCTTATTTGAAAGACAGATTTATAAAATAGTGATTATGAGTTTGTGTTGATATGTACATACACATGATATGAAACATGTGGTTTCTATGACCATAAAAGCACTATGGGTGAGGCAGAGAACAAATAAGAAAGGTTTTGCATGCTGGAGAGATGGCTCAGCAGTTAAGAGCACTGACTGCTCTTCCAGAGATCCTGAGTTCAAATCCCAGCAACCATATGGTGGTTCACAATCACCTATAATGAGATCTGACGCCCTCTTCTGGTACGTCTGAAGACACCTACAGTGTACTTTATAATATAATTATATATTTTTATTGTATAATAATAAATAAATCTTTCAGCTGGAGTGAGCCAGGCCAGCCAGAGTGAGCAGATGTCCTAAATTCAATTCCCAACAGCCAGATGAAGGCTCACAACTATCTGTACAGCTACAGTGTGTACTCATATACATAAAATAAATAAATAAATCTTTTTAAAAAAAGATGTACCCGCCGGGCGTGGTGGCTCACGCCTTTAATCCCAGCACTAGGGAGGCAGAGGCAGGCGGATTTCTGAGTTCGAGGCCAGCCTGGTCTACAGAGTGAGTTCCAGGACAGCCAGGGCTATACGGAGAAACCCTGTCTCGAAAAACCAAAAAAAAAAAAAAAAAAAAAAAGATGTACCCATCAATTCACAGGAAATCTGAATTAAGGAACTTACTAAATCACATATTTAGAATGCACTTAGAGGGGTGATAACCGGCAGGTTCAACAACCTCTGGCCTCGAGAGGAAAAAATAGAGAAAATTTATAAAGTAAAATACCTTGCTTATATTGGAGCTTTATATATACTACAAAATATTCTTTTATCTCCAGAAAATATAGTAATAATAATAAACACATATACACAAATATATACATGTACACACATGTATACATATATATAAATATGTATACACATAAATGTGCACATGTACACATATAAATATACACGTTTACAAACATAAACATGCACATGAACACAGACATGAGCATATACACATACACACAAAAACACAGTCTACACACATGTACACACACAAATATACACATATAGACACAAAGTATATATGTATACACAAAATACACATGTATACACATAATTAACATATGAGCACACATAGACATATGCACACACATGTATATACACATAAACATACAAATGTACACACATATACACACAAATATTTTTTTAAAGATTTATTTATTTATTATATGTAAGTACACTGTAGCTGTCTTCAGACACACCAGAAGAGAGTGTCAGATCTCATTACGGGTGGTTGTGAGCCACCATGTGGTTGCTGGGATTTGAACTCATGACCTTCTGAAGAGCAGTCGGTACTCTTCCCCATTGAGCCACTTCACCAGCCCTACACACAAATATTTAAAAATACATAATGTATATACAAATAACTATATACATGTACATATACACAAAATATACACATGTACATGTATAATTATCCCATATATACACAAACATAAATGTGTACAAACACAAATACATATTATTTATGTAAAATGCATATGACATACATGAATATATGCATGGCATATATGAATATACACACGTGCACACATATAAATATGCACATGTACATGTAAGCAAACAGACATAAACACACATAGTTACATAGATATTCAATATGCACACACATAAATATATACTTATACAAAAATATACACATGTATATACATAAATATATGCATGTACACACAAATAAATATACACACCAATAAAGTGAATATACATATGTACACACATAAACTTACATATGTCCACACATAAAGCTACATGTACACACATACATGTACACATTTTCATGCATATACACATCAATAAATATATGCATGTACACAATGGTAAAAATATTTAAATAATATACTTGCAAATAAATGTACACACACATATAAATATACACATATACACAAATGTACACATATGTACACATCTTAAATATTCACATGTAGAAGGCCACACCTCCTAATCCTTCTAATCTTTTCAAAAGTTCCACTTCCTGGTAATAAAACATTGAATATATATGAACCTATGGTTCCGTTCTTATTGAAATCCCCCCACATAAACATACAATATATGTGCATATACATAAACAAATGTCCATACATAAATATACACATGTACACACAAAGATGCATGTGTGTATGCATGTGCACAGTATAAATATTCCACATACACATGTGCACACACACATGAATATCTTATGTGTGTACTCACACATATGCATACACATATATACATGTAAAAATGTACACAAATATACATATACACACAAAATATGTACATAAACATATAGATATACAAATGTGCACATATATGCATATGTTTATTCTCCATACATGTATATATGTGTACATGTGTAGTGTATATATGTGTACATTTAAATTTGTGTCCATGTGCATATTTGAGTGTATATATGAATGTTTATGTGTGTATATATGTGTATATTTAGGCATGTTTGTACATATGTATAGTCATGTGTGTACATATATATATTTATGTGTGTATATATGAGAATGTGTATATATATGTATACATGTATACTTAGGGATGTGTATACATATGTGTAATTATGTATGCACACATATATGTTTATGTGTGTACATAGGATTGTACATATGAATATTTATGTTTTTATTTTATGTACATTGATGATTTGATTGCATGTATATCATATGAGGGTGTCAGATTCCCTGGGTCAGGACTTACAGACAGTTGTGAGCTGCCATGTGGGTGCTGGGAATTGAACCCAGGTCCTCTGGAAGAGCAGCCAGTGCTCTTAACCGCTGAGCCATCTCTCCAGCCCCCATGTTTGTGTTTGTACGTGTGCATATTTATATGTACGTACACGTTTCTTCCCCCTCCCTTCCCTACATGTTTCGGTCTACTTGCTCAGCTGTTTCTTTTAGACGATCTCTGCATCTGGGGAACGTGATACAGCTCGTCCTGTGGCCTTGGCCTTATTGCTTGGGGATTCGCTTAGCCATCAAAGGGCAGCTCTTCAGGCTCTGAGGACAGTGCTAAAGGCACACATCCTTAAGCACCGCGCCTGCAGTCTGAAGGAATTCTGTCCCAGACCCAGCCCAGAATCAGATGGAGACCCCCATCAACACCGACGGAAGCATGGTAGTGGATAGTCTGTGAAATGACTAAGGGAAGTCATCTTGTCTTAGTGTTATGTGTGCCTGCCTGGTCACTCTGACCTGTCCACTCCCAATACTTACCTTGGTGAAGCCCCTTGGATGGTCCATCACATTGACCATGGTCTAAATACAATATGTGGTGTCTGGAAGATGTTCCTGAGCCTTACAAATAAAGCAGATGTTACTAGGCCACAAGTCCCTCACGAATGTAACACCCCTCTAAGCACTGATGTAATTGTGATTTTTGTCTTTAAAAATGCTGTACCCCTGAGCTTGGACACCAAAAGTTTTCTTAACAGAGGGGCGAGTCCGATCTTTGTCTAGCCATTAAAAAGGACTCAGAACTTTTAATTGGCTTAATCAGCATGACTGCCAGTAACTATCTAGCATGGAAGTAACTATCATTTCATTTGAAGGCTCCTGTTGAGATCCCCCGTGCTCTGTGGGACTGAGCCTCGCTCCCAGCCTTCCAGGCCATGGAGAGGCCACAGGTGTGGGGAGTGCCCCTGACAAACATTCCAAGGCCCCTCTCCATCCGGAGAGATCTGGAGTGACTGCTGTTAGAAACCTTCTTACATGATGAATCTGTGAGATTTCAGTTCTGGTTCTGGGTTTTGGTTCTGGCGGAGGATGAATCCCTCAGGGAACCTTCTGGATAAGAGGAATAGCCCCAGTCGGGGAGTCTTCTGGAGAAGGGGATTAAGCCAAGATAATCTGCTTTGGGAAGAAAATTTCAGACCAATTTCTTCCTAGTGCTTCCCACTAAGTTGGAACCCCAATTGTAGAGACCGTGTATTCCGATTCTGCCTCTCAGGAGAGCTGTGGTTTCTGTTTTGCTTGAATGAATGGACGGCCAACTGTGTGAATGATTAAGTGCCTGACAAGCAAGTTTAGCCTAGGGAGTTAGTTGTTGATTTGATTTTTTGATTCTGTTGCTCGTGGGCATTGACGCTGATGAACTTCTGCTAGTTTTTCAGAATTCTGCCAGTAGGTGGCGCCCTCTCTACGCTGTTGTTAACCAGTTGGTCCTCACCCTTCCCCCTCCAGCTAAAAATGTCTCCTTTTCTCTCCATGACTGGAAATTTCCAGGTCCCGGAACTACAGCCCCAACGCCTCTCGCGGCGCCTCTCGGGCCCGGGGATCGACAATGGAGGATGGTCCTCGGGCCATGGTCGGCCGGGAGCCCGGACCTGTTTCACATGGCAAGGTCCCCGGGACTTGAGGAGGTTGTGCTCGCATGGGCCCCGGCCCAGTCCCATCCCTGGTGCGGAAGGCCTGCTCCTGCGGGGAGGACGGAGGATCTGCAGAAGGGCTGATGGGGGATGCAAGAGGCACACGCCTCGCTGCTCTGGTGCTGGCGGATAGGCTCCCTGTCACTAGCCTCCTGCCCTGTCCTGCCGCCTTCAGGCCAAGGACCCTCTACTAGTCTCCCTTCTCTTTGTCTACAACCTATCTACCCCACTTCTTGCAGATCCTTCCGCCTCCCCGTCAGCCTCAGCCTCCTCCATCCCGTCCTACCGCACCCTGTTCACCTTCCACCCCATCCCTACTTCCCCTGCTTCTCCTGGATCTACACTCTTGGTTTCCTCCACCCCCCACCCCCCGCCCCCTGTGGCTATCACTACCTCAGGTGGTGGTATCGGTTTCCCCAAACTCCTGCACTTCCTTCACCACCTTTAGTTTCCCCTCTTGAGGGCTCGCCATGCCCCGGACTCAGGTCCCTGCCTCTGTTTTTGTCAATGGAGGCACCGCGCCATCATGGGTTAGAGAGCAAGGACTTAGAAGAAGGGCACAGCTCTTTCCTAATCTGCTTCAGATCAGTATAACTAGAAGACTCAGACCCGAAGACCCCATTTTAACTAAGTCCCAAGCCCTAATTACCGTCCTGCAATCTGTCGTCCACACCCATCGCCTGACCTGGTGCATTGCTAGCTAGCAATTCCTGACTATCAGGAACGTTTGGAGCAGAGGTCAGGAAAACATTTTAGCCTCAGTCACTGATATGAATACTTTTAAAGCAGCTTTCCCATCCAAGCACCCGGATTCGGACCCCGCACAGTTAAGTACACAAGTTCCCAGGCTTTGGACACTTCTCACGGGTACCTAATGACTAGAATTCGGGTGCAGCTCAAAAAAACCTGCTCATCTATTTAAGACTACCGTTGTTCTTCGGGGTCCCAAGGAGTCTCCTGGGGCATTTCTCATGATTCAAAGAAGCTTTCAGAATTTACACTCCCTTTGATCTCCAGAAAACGCTAGGGTGTTGAATTTAGCTTTTGTCTCTCAGTCAGCTCCGGACATCCGCAAAATCTCCAAAAGCAAAAGGACTTTGCAGGGATGAATACCTGTCAGTTCATCAAGGTGGCCCCAAATGTCTGCAATAACCAAGCACGGAAAGGCAGAGAGGCACATCTTTTCTTGGTGGCTGATGAGGAAAAGGTTATAGGCTATGCTGGCCGCTTTCCGGCCAACTCACTCTGTGCGCCCTACTGGTCGTACTGCTCATAGCCAATGGAGAAAGCCTCAGAAACAAAAAAAATGACCAGTTACCAATAAAAGATGCCAGTCTGGGGACCCATGGACACCATTAAGGAAAATTACCTCATGCCTATGTGAAGAGTCAGCTTGGGCCACAAGCAGGTTCTTTGCAGTGACCCTAGACTGCCTTTTCCCCTGTGGGCAAGAGATCTTTGGACCACAGTAAGAAAGGACCAAACGGAAACCATTTTTGAATAAAACTTCCATTTTGAATAGGGGTTAAATAAAATTTAAGTTCCCAAGATCTCCCTGGGTAACTTGCTTGGCCGAGAAAGACATATATGTGGGTAACTAACATCCTGTTGGCAAGTTAAGACATGAATGTTAACCAAGTCAACCTAAATCCAACCAATGGGAACAGGATAAGTGTACCACAAAGACTTGTTCCTAAGGAAGGTCCCTATCCCCAAGTCCTGATTGGTGGGATAACTTGGCACAGATGTTTGTGGTTTAGAAGCTTAAAAGTCTGTAGCATTCTGGCTCTGGGTCACAGCTCATGAGTCTGTTTTTTGGCCCCAATCAATCAGAGCCAACCCGAGTTCAATACATTTTTGTAATCTGCTTAAATACTAATGTGAACGTTCTTAGATGCAGTCAGCTCCCGAGTCTGTGATGTTGTCCCTGACTGGTTTGGGCTGTCTAATTCAAATGAAGAACGTTCTTCGGGCGGTGCTGGCGCATGTCTTTAATCTCAGCACTTGGGAGGCAGAGGCAGGTGGATTTCTGAGTTTGAGGTCAGCCTGGTCTACAGAGTGAGTTCCAGGACAGCCAGGGGTATACAGAGAAAAACCCTGTCTTGAAAAACCAAAAACCAAAAACAAACAAACAAACAAACAAAAAGGAACTGTTTGGGCTGTTTTGGGGTTCTGTACTGTGAGATTCCTGGAGGGACCCCCAACTCAAATCCCAGGAGCGACAACCCCACACACCACCAAGACACGAACTTGATGCAATCTGCAAGAGGCTTTTTATTCCAGCTAGCTGGGGTGAGACTCATATCCCTTGCAGGGGTAGAGGAGTCTGGCCCCGAGCAAGGTCTTAGGCAGCCTTTTATTCCTGTGCAGTTGCTGGGGCAAAAGGGAAGACTGGGGTAAGGGAAAGGTACGGGGTGGTTTCTGATTGGTGCTGGCTCATGGTAGGGTCCAGGGGTGGGCTAGCCACCTGGCAGTTGTTTTGGGCCAGGTTGTTTCTGGGTTCTATGGCCAGGTCATCTTGGTTCTCTTGTTTCTAGGTTCTGGGAGCTGGTCTCCCACTGCGTTTAACTAACGGCTAAATTTCCACACAGTACAGTTTGAAAACTTAATCTTACCGTACCCAACACCACTGTCACCTTTATGCCTCAAGGAACTGAACTTCCCTTTGCGCCCGCTGCTAACTGAGCTTAACTGCCCCTCTGTCTGAAGAACATCTCCTAGCTGCCCACAGAACAGAAACAAAGCCAGACCCAGCAACCCCACTCCAGCACTTTGCAACAACCGTGTCCTGAGGTAAGGACTGAGACAGGTTCTCTAAGTCTCTCAGCTACAGCTACCCTCGTAAGGGTCCGGCAACATCCCATGAACCAAAAGGCTGGAAACTGCTCCCTATATTAAGAGGCTGTTAGAAGCTAACAGTCTCACCTCTTGCTAGTTGTCTTGGAATCTGCCTTTCCTGCCTGTTCATAAACCAGGGACCTCAGACTACCAGCCAGTCCAGGATCTTTGGGAGGTAAATAAGTGGACTTGAACCACTCTTCCTATTGTTTCAAATCTATAATCCTTGCTCAGCCTCCTCCCATCAGACCACCAGGTCTATACAGTCCTGGGCCTTAAGGATCCTCTCTCCATCCCATGATGCCGATGTGCCAGCCATAGTCGCCTTCCAATGGACTGATCCAGAGTCCAAAGAGACCAGCCAGCTAATCAGGACATGACTACCCCCTCCCCCAGGCTCAAGAATTCCCCTACACTCTTTGGGGAGGCATTACAAAAGCATAACAAGATTCAGGGTGTCACACCCTAATCCGAACCTGTTCCAGTATGGCAATGATGTATTGGCGGCAGCTGCCACCGCCATCTGTTTGAAAGATACAAAAGATTTGTTCCAGCTGCTCCAGACATTGAGATGTCGAGACTCCAGGGGTTGGGAGGCGGGAGGCCCAGCTCTGCCAAATGGAAGTCTCCCATCTGGGATACAAGCTCACTCAAGGTAACAAACAAATAAATAAAACCTCTCAGTTCTAAGGGAAAGGAAGCCATCTTATAGATCTCTAATCCCCAAACCAAGAAGCAGGTAGGAGAATTCCTGGTGGGTGGGGTGGGATATTGCTGGCTCTGGTTTTCTGCGTTTGCTAAAATAGCCTGGCCCCTTTATTCTGGCACGGCAGGAGACTAGCCTTTAAAGTGAACTGAAAGAGAGAAAAAAAGACTTTCAGGAAACTAAATTGAGCCCTGACAATGTAAGCCCCACCTTGACCCAGATATTATTAAACCATCCTACCTCTTCATCCACAACTCAACCATTTCAAAGGGGGTTTGACTCAGACCCTGGGACTCTGGCAGACATCTGTAGCATATCTATCCAAGCGTTGGGACCCAGTGGTCTCTGTTTGGCGATCCTGTCTGCATGCCGTCGTCTGCTACATTATTTAGGGAAGCTGAAAAGCTCATTGTGGACCAGGACCTGACTTTAACAGCTCCCCATGCTGTGAAAATCCTACTAAGAGAGGAAAATGGCCGGTGGACGTCCGGTGTTTGATCAGCTCTGTCTCACCTTTGCTGCAGTACAGAATCTCCACCCTGCAACACCGATGCCCAGTGACAACCCTGAGGTCCCCTTCCATGCCTGTGAGGACAGACTGGACATTCCTCAGGCCGATGTCCAGTGACAACCCTGAGGTCCCCTTCCATGCCTGTGAGGACAGACTGGACATTCCTCCAGGACTTTTCTGGACCTGGGGCAGAAGCCCATCTCTTTTTTTTAAAAAAATATTTATTTTATTTATTATATGTAAGTAGACTGTAGCTGTCTTCAGACAAGGGAATCAGGTCTTGTTAGGGATGGTTGTGAGCCACCATGTGGTTGCTGGGATTTGAACTCAGAACCTCTGGAAGAGCAGTCGGTGCTCTTGACCACCGAGCCATCTCTCCAGCCCCACCCATCTCTTTATGGATGGGAGTAGTTATCAATGGAGTCAGGAGGACCTGAGCAGCAGTAACTATCCCATGGGCCACCATACAGGCACAAACCTTGCTTCAGGGCACATTGGCCCCGAAGCAGAGCTCATTGCTCTCAGTGTTCGTGCCATGAGTTATAGGGAGAGGGGCTATTGACTGAAAAAAAAAAAA
>JADRCC010188897.1:2354-19349 GCA_019843855.1 Hylomyscus alleni
ACACACACACACACACACACACACACACACACACACACACACACACGCACACACACACAACCTTACTCACTACCACCACAAGAAAGGTTGTCAAAAATGACTATGCACACAGACAAACAGACTCAATCTCACACTTGGAAGGTCCTATTTTGTTCTTTGTCATGGACTTCATGAAGATCAAGTTTGCTGGGTCACTCAGCAAGGACTTCTATCAAGTAGCATAGAGTCTTGCCCCGGATGGAAGCCTGACAAACATGTTGATGCCTGTAACCTTTCATTGCATTAAAGGCCTGGTCCCTAAGAAGTTAAGGGCAGAAACAATTTAACAATAATTTTGCATCCCTGAGCCTAGCACTGTGTTTTAGAGGTACAGTATAGGACTAGTTTTAGATGTGTGTGTGTGTGTGTGTGTGTGTGTCCAAGTATTCATGAGTATGCACTTGTGTGTGTGTGTGTGTGTGTGTGCACAGTACTTTAGGGGATGCTGAAGCTACTCATGTTGGTTCCTCGCTTCCTTCCTAGCAGAGCCTCTCAGGACTAGTTCCCATACTAACTCTGTTCACTGTTCACACCTACCCTACTCCTTTCTTTTGCTTTGTCTATGTCCTTTTTGTTGCCTGTAAACCATGCATGTCCATGATGTACCCACCGAAAAGGAGAGGACAGTGCAGGGCAGGAGGAACAACTTCTGTGTTTGACTTGAACCAAGACCCATAGGTAGTACTGACCTTCTAGAGGGAGGCAGTGTTGTCTACCTGGGTTACCTGAATTTACATGTTAAAGCTTTTTGAACAGAACACTTTGATCTGTCCATTTGATTCCATACAAGTTTAGAATTGTGTGTTGATGAAAGGCATCTTAAGAGACCCAAGAACCTGCCCTTGCTCACCCACCACACACAGGAGCTATTCTTGGTCATTAACTCTGGAAAGGCAGGGGAAGGACTTGCTGGGTAGCTCATTGATTGGTAGTCTGGGGCTGTGGGAATTCATGAGCTGTGTCCTACCAAGAAGTTACAAATCCCCTGGGTACAGCTCAATGACCCTGCCCATCTGCCCTTATCACCCACTTACCTCACTAAGAGCTTAACGTTAGGGCAAGAAATACCCTGATGGTGCAGAGATCCTGGGACTCTACAACCTTTATTATCTATCTCATCACTTAGTTAGCATCATGATAAGTCATGGCTCTCCCTCCTTACAAATGTAGATGCCAAGTGCCTTCAAATGTTGATGCCAAGTGACTTCTATACAGGGCTACCATGGCCAACCTTCAATATTTTCAGATTCCATATATAAAATTCAGCTAGCTGCTAAGATTTATTAGTGCCTCCCCCAAGCTTGTCTTCATGGAGTCTTGAGGTTTCTCATGGCCATTTGCAGAATGGGGAATGACTCAAGTCACATGTTCCCAGCTAGAGCAGGAAGAGATGACATTCTACTTTCCTGTTTCAGTAATCACATTATAAATGAGGGTCTGTTGAGGCCTATTTCATGCCACACTTTTTCAAGTTTTGTACTTGTTTGACTTTGAAGGATTTACTGCCCAGTATTCCTAAGCACATCAAGGCCACGGTGTGACATAAGGAAGGTGAGTTATGGGCATATTAAAGACGCTTCATTCAACCAATTGTAAAGGCACATACTGGAAGGATATGCAGGAAGATAACAAGCAACTTCATCTGGGTATGAAATTGTAATTCTGTTAGCCATGAGTTGGCCATTAATGAATTAATAATATTTATTGAAGACGATATCTTACAGATCTCATACAAATGAGGTTATTTATCAATCCATTGGTAAAAATATGACCAGTGGTTTCAGGAGCCAGATACTCTATTCTTTTTAGGGGTAGTGGTTTGCTAATTTGCTAATTCATTCACAGTTCTTTATAGAATATCACTACTACACACAATGCAAATCAGCTGTACTCACAAACTCACAAGTGTACAAAACAGGAGAACTAAACCGCACCGATTTCAGCAATCATTACAAGATCCCCTGTCATAGTTATGTAGTAGCTCTCATCATGGCTCCTTGGGCAAAGACAGGCCCCAGAAACAGTCGCTCAGTGTTGGATGGCAGACAAGGCAACCCTTGTACAGCCACTGCTCTTAGTAAGGTTTGACATCTCGTATGTAGACTGGGGTGAGATGTGATGCCAGGCTGAAGGAGATAAGGGGAAGCAGCAGGAACATCTGCCAGCCAAGAAAAGACAGCTTGAAACTGTGACAGCCTCAGGGACTCAAGCACACCATTCAAGGACCATCTAGAAAATCACTGGAGTCTACCAAAGCCCAAGAGGAAGGGCACTTGTGAGCTCTCAGCTGTGCTGCAGCCTATGGGACCTTTGACTACCCTACCAGGGTTCTCCTAACCATGAAGCATCTGACCCAAGTGGTTGGCCTCATCAATTCTCTTATAACTGAGTGAAGTAGGCAAACCATGCAGCCCCTTTCCAGGTCACAGAGACAGTGCTAGGGATGTTTGGATCTGAATCTTGTGTCAGACACTGCAGTCATGTCCACGACTGTTTCCATTATGACATGCTGGGGTGAGTTGCTGGTTTCACTAGGTGATAGCCTGCTTTATGAATGACCCTGACTATTATTTGGCTTTAGTTTACCCTTGTTTTCTGCCATAGGAGTCAGACACCATGCCATACAAGGGGAAGCTGAGGCCATAGAAGTAGTGTATGGGATTTTTTTCTTCTTCTTCTCAGACTTGCCTAGCCCAACTTGTGGAGGTAAATTGTCACTGAGATCAGTGCCATATGGGACTGGAATAGCATCATGACACCAATTAACATGGACATAGAAACCTGTGTTTTGGTCCTAAAGGATTTCAGGGAGGGGTCAGCTTTTCTGATTGCCCTGGAGGGACACTTATACCATGTTATAGCTGCTAAGCATGTTCCATCAAACAGTAAGCCAGGTGGCTTCCAAGTCCCCAAGGAAGACATTAGGTTAAGAATGCATTCATTCCTTTTCTGGAGATCCTACTATGCAGGACAAAGAAATATATCTCCTTCTTCCTTATAAGGTAGCATCAGGGAGCTCTTCTGGCTTGACAGGCGCTGGTGTGCTTTCTAAATGTGCCTCTCCACTCTCCTTTGTGGGGGGCAATGCTGAGTTCTATCGAACTATTACCTCTGGCCTTAATGTACACTTGAGCACAGCTTCCACCCTATCTTAGAGTTGTACACATTTCAGCATGGCTCAGCAGTTCTTAATTTGTTTCTGCTATAATACCCTCAACAGATGTCAGGCCTTCCTTTAAGGGAATCAAGTCCTCATTATGTCCGACACCCAGAAATAGGGAAGTTGGCTGTTCTCTTGGAGAGACTTATGAGAAATTAGGAGGGTGTTTTTAACTGTCAGAATCTAGAGTGTATTTCCTGTCTTTGGAAGAGGAAAGAGACAAGATCCCACTTTCAATTTCTTATAGCTTAAAATGACTGAAAATTACAATAAATGTCATTGGTCCCAAGAAATTCAGGTTGTTAATGGGAAGACTAAAATCTTATTTTATAATGTGTGCATCTAGCTCAGAGAATACCAGGTTTCGTGTGGCCATAGGAATCAACCATAGCTAAAGTAGGGCTAAATTCTATTCAGATGGAGTCTAACTCTGGTGGCTATTAGGAAGGGAATATAAAGATCTTGGGACTGGAGAGATGGGTCAGTTGGTAACTATTCTGCCAGAGGACCCAGATTTAATTCCTAGCATTTACACGGCAGTTCACAAATGTCTGTAACTCAAGTTCTGGGGGATCTGAACTGTTCTCTGGACTCTAGGGCACCAAGCATACACACAGTGCACAGACATATATGCAGGCCAAATACCAATACACATAAGATAAAAATTAATTACCATTTAAAAAGGCTCTTCGGTTCTCTCCTATTTCCCAGCTAGTTGTCTGTATCTCTCAGTTTAGTCATCACGTTACTATTTATTTCCATTTTAATATGACTGCCCTCTCCCTCTTCTAGAGAATAAATGGAGTCCTCCCTAAAATAGACGTACAAGGGGAAAAAGTTCTGTGTCATGATTTGAGGGGGTGTTCTGCCAATTGAAGTTGGACAAGTCTAGGATTCTCTCACTGTAGTTCTTCAGGGTGTCATTGCCAAGATGATTGCCATATTCTGACCTGTCAGCATTCCATGGTGCTATGGCCGTATATGTCTTAGTGGAAAAGTGAACCCAGAACAAACAAAAGAGCAATGAAGCTCGCAAAGGGTGGAAGGAAGGAAGAGCGGGGCTGAGAGGAATGCACACAGGGCGAGAGGAAGACAAGAGCCCCTGGGAGGAAACGGGAGGCAGGAGGGAGTGACAAATGGTACTCACGTGTTGTGGAGCACACACCAGCCACAATGGGGGTCACCTGAGCCAAGACACTCGCCACAGCTCCGATACTGCCCACAGGACTCCACAGGAACTCTGGTAAGCTAGAACAGCACACCGAAGACCAAGCAGTCAGTCACCAATCTTCAGAGAACCTGATGGCTCACAGCTAAGATTATCATTCTAAATATATAACAGTATCACCAAAGATAGCAAAGGAGCATGGGGGAGCTTAGGGCCCCAGAACCAAAGGAACTTTGAGGGGACATATCTGAGTAGGTGACTGCATGCATCCTGAGGATAGAGCCACTTACTAGGTTCTAAGATGTATCTTAGGATGTATCTGGAAATCAGTCCATATTGACTTCATATAAAATATCATAAAATAGACTTACACGCTATACTTTTAAATTTTCCTATTACCCACACCCCAAATATTTCTGCAAATATCCAATCCATTACATATTTGTTTCCTATCAAAGCAATAAAACCAAGTGTTCATTCTTTCTCCATCTTGTTTCACTTTCTCTCACCCCCTTTCTGTTAGGTCTCAGCACTTTTATACTTTTCCAGAGAGTACTTAGCCCCCACCCAGTATCCTTCTCTCCTCTTCTTCCTCGCTGTTTAACAAGGTGCTGGGTCTACCCCGTGGCTGTCTTCTGCCTTCTCCTGCTTCATACCGTTGACCAACTTGCTCCAAAAATTGATTTCACTGCCGTTCTTTCAAAGATTAGCCTTGCTATTTTCCCCATACCCACACCCTTTTCATGATTCGAGGCTTCCTCTCCAGCCCAGAGACTTTGCATTCGCTTCCAGCAGCAGCTTGTTAACATAAAATGTTCCACATGACATTTTCACTTAGCTCAAATGCCTCCTTTTCCTGAGCGCACTTAAATATCGTTTGAGTTTCTTTGTTCTCCAAGGCAGCCTTGATGTCGCCTTACGTGATGCCCAAGTACCAGCTATGTAGTAGGTATTTAAAGATGACACTCTCGATCAGATGGAATTTTTATTTTCTTTTTATAACCTTGGTCTTTATTTTCCATTTTGCTAGTTTTTTCTTTAAAAAAAAATAGTTAATTTTTTTTTTTTCATTTTGGGATATTTGATGCTATCTACTTTTTTATCCCAACGGAGGGCTTCTTGCCTAGTCTTTTAGGTGACTAGATGCCAGGGCAAACTAGCTATAGTCACCATAAGAACCATCACAATGAATTGTACGTGCTGACCCGGCTGGATGTCTCTGCTCATGAATGAGTACAGAGGCTGTGTTTCCCCTGCTGTTCCATAAAGCATCTGCGCTGTACAATTATGTCCACTTGGCAGGAGCTACTTGTAACTCACGCACAGTCAAACTGGCACCAGAGCCTGCTCAATTAGTCTCCACACTCTTTTGGAATTAATTAATAATTAATTCCAAGTCCCACCACGGTCTCCTTTACCCTTAATTTCCTCATTTCCTTTATCTATCTTTTTGTAGCTGTCTCCTCTCATTCTTTGCAGCTTCACCCTTGGCCTTTATGGTTTGCTCTTAATGACTTGGCTTTGCAACTGGAATTTTCTACATTTTTTCACATTTATTTGTGTGTGTGTGTGCGTGTTTACACATGAACACTCGCACACATTTATCATGCACACTTGTGGGGGATAGAGATCCAACCTGCAGGATTCATTTTCTCCTTCCACCATGTGGATTCTAGGGGTAGAACTCTGGCAAGTAGGCTTGGCAGTGAGCACCAGTAGCCACTAAGCCACCTCTCTGGCCCCTGGAATTCTAATCTTAATTTCTATCAGTGCCTTTATAATTAAGTTTGATGATCAGTTCTTATGAATTATATTGCTGGCGCTTCAGGCAGCTAAGAATTTAGCTTATTCCTGTTGCCACTTTAATTTTTCTGTCCCTCCTTAAGCAAGAACCTTCTAGTCATGTCAACACATGTATAATAGTGCCCGACCCAGAGGACCCTCACTCCTAGGAATGCAGGAGTAGGAATGAGATTCACAAGCTATTTTCAATAGTTCCAAAAGTCTATGGGAAATTGGATTGTTGCTGTTTTATGTGGTTATGCATACTCATGTGCATGCCATATTAAAATAGGAAATATATTATTACTTAATAAATGCAGTTTGTTTAGTAGACAGAATCTTTCAAAATGTGACTCCCTGAGGGGAGATATAATAAAAGGGGCTATAGATGGTGAAAGTTGGGAACCGTAAGTACATAATCATGTTTTCATGGGTTCCAGCTGCCTGTCTGGCACTCCATATTTTGCATGGGCTTAAAGGAAAAAAAATAACATGGCTTGTGCAATCAAAAGCATTTTCTTGGTCTACACTTAATTAACACTCTCCCAAGTTTCTTGTATCGACCTGTTTGATAATTTGTCTTGCATGGATTATACCCTGGAATTCCAGGGCTAACCCTAAGGTTCCTTAGGTTCACCCTAAGGTGGGCCCTGCAGTTCTGGAGTATACAGTGAGATGCTGGGGTGTGTTCTGGGAGTCTGGAATGTTAACTTGGTTTCTGGGGTATACCCTAGAGTTCTAGGGTATGCCCCAGGACTATAGGGTTTGCCTTAGGGTTCTGAACTTTTCCCTGGGATTCTAGGGTGTTTGTGTTTTCTGGAGTTGTGGGGTATGCCACTTCGAGGAAAGAGTCAGCCACGGAGGAAGCCAAATACCTCAGAAAACGTTGCATTCTAAAAATAACTTGCAAGTGGTGTTTAATAATGTCAATAGCCCAGAATTATAAAATCCTTCCTCTCTTGATTTTAAACAGCTGCCATTTTCTGTTTAGTTAGAAAGGATGTTGGAGCCTGCAGAGGGAGGTTCAAAGCACCCTTGGCCATTACTAGCAACGAGACCTCTACTGTCTCTGAGGCTTGTTTTTCCTGTCCTTAATCATGGATCTAACCCCCCTACCAGCATTCCTATTTCTGAAGCATATGACCACGAAGTGGATTAGTCACGGGTGTGGGGTCCAGCACTTCACAGGGGATGGTTCAGATTTCCCCAAGCTTTCCTGTGTGCATTCCGTCCCCTGTTGCTCAGTACATTGACCACTTTTCCAAGTCACAGAGACATCACAGAACCTTCCTAGGTTGGGGGAGTTGCACTGGGAGGTAACAGACCTGTAGGACATATGCCTCCTTAGTGCTTTCATTGCATCATTTCCTCTTTGAGTGTGACATCAGCCCCTAAGCCATTCAAGCGTCCACACTTCAGATAGGACTCTGAAGTTTCCTGAGCATCCTGGACTAATTCAGATCCTATCTTGGCTTCCAAGTGAGCTCCATGCTATTCTTTGATTTCAACAAAACACCTCTATGGGACCAGGCATACATCTAATCTCTAAAAGTTTGAGAACTAGGTCTTGGCTTCTTCTTTGCTCCCATCTCTCCAGATGAACTTGAACAAGTCTCTCCAGGTCACATTTCAACTATCTATAAAATAAGCAATGGTGTGGCTTCATTCTAGAATTCCTTTTGGATCTGACATTCCAGCTGCTTCTAAGTGTCCAGACAAAACCTCACCCAAGACACTCCTCTCTGTTAGGCTTTCAGGGACATGTGTAAACATGATATTTGAGGACTTTCAAGAAACACACTCTGAAGATCTTGGAGTCTAAGATTTTTCTTTGAAAGGCCAGAGATCTTTCCCTTCCTCCCAGCTCTGTCCCATCTGGCATCATGTCATTTTTACTACTTGCTTGTGAGGTTGATCTACACGTTTCCTAGTCTTTTAAATTGTGGATGCTAAAATTAAGGGACCATACTGGAATTTCAATAAGCAAGAGAAAACAGTTATCATTTGAGGAATTGATGTCATCTCTCTCCCCTTTGCAGGACCTCCCTGGGGAAGGGCAGGGACCAGGGATTCTCAGAAGTACCTCTGTCGGGCAACCTACTCTACAGCATGGCCTAACACTGTGGCTGTGGCTCCATCTTCTCTAGCCACAGCATTGCTTCCCTGTGGGCAGTTCTAGAATGTGCCAGAAGTTCTCCTGACACTTTAGAATCACTTTTGCAAACTGGAATTAGTGTAGCCATTTATCTCAGTTACAAAATATATATACTAAAGTCCTAGATTCCCTCTTACCTCTTGCTAGTACGTTGCAAAGGTGACCAGATGGCTTCTCAGCCACCCTGCCCCTAGGAGTCCTCTCTCTCCCCAGTATCTGGACTCTCTACCTACACTGGACACCAAACAAAGCTGCCTCTCCATCCCCCACCTCAGTTCCTTTCCTGACCCTGGAACACAAACCACTCCAGATGCAGAGCCACACGATTAATTAAAAGCACCACACGCTGATTAAAGTCTTAAGCTACAGTGCCAGGCATGCTAATTAACCGAGTGAGGGAATTTAGACCACAGGAAGAGGTGAGAAAGAAGTGTGTGTGTTGAGGGGCTGACTTCTGTTGGGAGAACAAATCAGATGACAATGTGACCTAAGCTATCATAATGATAGATGGTGTCAGAGACCACAGGAGATTGAGGTCCCTCCCCTGGCCACTAGACTCCAGGAGAAGCTGTTGATTGATGTGGCTACCATGTAGCCTTTAGTGCTTCCAGAGAGGGAGCCCCAGCCACTTTCAGGACCACCCCGTATTAGAGTAGAGGGAGAACGTATCTCCTAGAACAAGAGTGGAGTGGGATCTGCACAGGAGTGACTTGGTACTCTGTTTCTAGGCAGTGAGCAATTCCTCAGAATCAGATTTGCCATGTAAGATAGTGACTTTGCTACCAAGTACATAGTCAAAAGATGAGTAAGTCGGGCCTCAAAGACACATTGGCAAGTTCATGCTCATAGAATTATTCACAATAGTTAAAAGTGGAAGCTACCTAGAAGAATGGATGAACAAAATGTGTTATGTATGTACACTGAAACCTTCTCCAGCCTTCAAAGGAAAGCAAGGCAGAGTTGGGGCACATGCCTGTGATCCAGCGCTCTGGAGGCTGAGGCAGGAGAAGGAAAAGCTCAAGGCCAGGGTGGACTACATATTAAACTTGAGGTCAGCATGGGCTACATAGAGACCTTCTCTCAAGAAGCCAAAAAATAATAAAAATTAAAAATAAAAATTAAAAGGAGGGAAGGAGAGAGGGAAGAGGGGGAAGAAATTCTAGATACATTTTAAGGATGATACGTTACATAAAATGCATAAGAGATAAACAGACAATCATTGCAACACACATGAGATTGTCAGAGAGTCACAATGAGAAGTTAGAATGGTGGCAGCCAGGGACTGAAAGGAAGAAAGGAGAAGTGAATTGCTATTGAATGGGTACAGAGGTTCAGGTTAGAAAGATGAAATGTTCTAGAAATGGCTACGCCACTTATATATGCCCTAATGCCCATGAGGGTCCGGAAAGAGTTAAATAGCTAATTTCATACTATATCTATTTTACAGTCATTATGAAAACGCTGTAGAAATGGCCTTGAGTGGGCATTGGCAAAGGGCTCATCTTCAGCAGAACGAAGTTAACATGAGAATACCTGCTCAGCTTCCAGGTCAGGGGCATGCACCAATGCTCATGACATAGTCTGAGATATTTTGGTAAATAGCCACACACTTTTCAGCTCCACACCTTAATCTTCCTTGGACAGAGGTTTGGAGATAACCATCTCCTACCATTTGTTTCCAGGTTTGAAATGATAATGTCACAGCCTGGCTATCCAGAACCTTCCCTTCCTCCACGCTCTCCAAATGTTTCCCGTGATGGTGAACAGTCTCTCACTTTACAGATGTGTTTCCTTTATTTTAAAGTTTATGTTTATGTGCACTGTGTGTATGCAGGTACACTCAGAGGTTAGAAGAGAGTGCTGAGTACCCCAGAACTAGAGTCCAGCAGTTGGGAGCTATCCAGTCGTGAACGTGAACGTGAACGTGAACGTGCACTCTCTGCAGGGACAGTATATGTTCTTAACCTCTGTGGCCTCTCTTCAGCCCACCCCCTGACTTCAGAGAGTTATAAGATGTCCACTTAGGACCCTTGCGCCCTTTCCTATCCTACCTCCCCCACACGTTTCCTCTTTGGATTGCTTCCTTGGAAAGAACTCTTCTTTTCTTTATCCCTTTCCAACTAAAGTTAGCTTCCTTAAATAATAGAGTATGCTTTGGCTTGGCCTTAGACTGTGTTAAAGAGTATCTTTTACTATTATTGGTGTGTACCTATACATGTGTGTGTATGCATATTCAGACATGCATGTGTGCATGTGTGCAAACCTGACTGTCATTTCTCAGGTACTTCAACACTGTGTTTATGAGAATGAGTCTCTCACTGCCCTGGAGCTCTCCAAGTAGGTTGAGCTGGCTAGCTATCCAGGGATCCACTGTGACTGGATGTCTCATGTGGCTAGGCATCTAATGCAAGTTCTCGTGTTTGCAAGCCAAGAACCTTGCTGACTGAGCTATGCCCCATCCCTACATTGATCAATAGAATCATTATCATCATCATATCATCACTGTCACTGTCACCTTCCTTACCTCACTTCCTTACCTCTCATAATCAGAGCCCACCAATTTATACAACAGTAGCCTAGAAGCTGATGAGTGACAGAACAGCACAGAGGGCCCATCCCAGCTCTCAACACCTGGCCCTGGTCTTCCTAAGTTTCCGAGTTGGCCAAGTTTACTCCATTCTTAGAGGTTGTTAGGAAGTGAGCATCCCCTAGCCACTGGAGGAATTGGGATGGTCTCTCGAGGTCTGGCTCATGATGGTCAGGCCCTGTCAGTTTTCCCTTTTGCAAGATGCTCTTCTCTGGCAGTCGGGCTCTACTCTGCTTACTGTAGCTCTTGTTCCAAAGGATGTCTGCTACTCCACAGACTCCATGCAGAAAGATTCCTTCTCTACTGTGCACAGTCTCTGTGTGCATCTCTCATTTGTTTAAGCATTTGACATCCTGGTCGAAGTGTGAGTTATTACTCCATCTCTACTCTTATAATTGGATGCTAATGCCACAGTGGCTACACTGAGCCTGATGGCTGGAGTTAATTTAAATGTCCAAAAGGCTTCCTAAGTACCCAATTTCCTTCAAAATTGTCACACACACACAAAAAAAAAAAAAAAGGGAAAAGAAAAAAAAAAGAAAAAGAGAGGCAAGAAGACCCATTAAGAAACTCGAAGAAGCTCCTGGGGAGCTGTCAAGCTGTACAGATGTGGCACGTGGAGCCATCCTTCACGCTGTCCTCCTGTCTCCTGTTCCCATGCAAGGGAAGTGGGGCTGAAGAAAGTCGTTCCTTCTAGGAACAAGCTAGCTCAGCACCACATATACATCTCATGGGCACGGTCTTGGAGAGCTTTCACAGTCTCTTCTTGGGCATTTCTTTCCTTTGTGGCCTCTGGCTACATTTCTAGGTTTGTTTCTTCTGACTTGGGGTCATGAAAGGAATTCATAGCGTCCCTGAAAGCCCCTCATGGCCAAGACTGTCACCTATGGTTGGATTCCTCCAGGTACCTGGAACCCTTAAAGTCACTTCTCTTCTTAGAGGTAGGGAGCTTTTTAACTTGCCTGCTTGGTAAGAGAGACCGATGTCAGGAGACTGGTCCCAAGTAGTTATAGACTATACTTTGCCTGTCAGTTTACCTAAGTTGGCCTTTTAGGATCACCCTTCCTGTTACCTCATGGAGAACAAGGAGGCAGAATGTACTTTTCCTGCTTTTGACACTGAGTAGGGCTTCAAGACTTGACTTGATTGATGGGATGGTGACCACATGACCAGTGCATGCTCAAGATTTGCTCGTGGACTCGACTTTGCCGTTCTGTGCTTATGGCATCTCTGCAAGAAGAATGTCCTAGGTCCCTGCTTCCTCTTCCTCTTGGGCATCACAGAACCTGTGTGGAGCAAGATCAGAACCCCACCAGCAGCCAGAGGTCAGGCCAGCTTGAAGCACAACTACTCAGTGAGACAGCTGTATGGCATTGCTCTATAAGGACGTGAGGATGAGAATAAATGTTCTACCATGTGTTGCTAGGTTCTGTGTTAGCCTAGTAATAATACACACTGTTGTGGCAATAGCTGGCTAGGACACGGGTGCTGAGGAGAGAGTTACAGAGGGGCACAAAAGCCTGGTGAGAGGTAGGAAGGAAGGAAGATGGAGGAAATAGGTTTTAATATGTTAGCTTGAGTGAGTAGATTGTAAGAGAATCCAGCCATGTGAAAAAATACAAAAAAAAAAAAAAAGAAAAAAAGAAAAAAAAGACTCTGAAAAGAAAAGAGAACCCAGATTTCTAGATTGGACATTCAGACTGACTTCCTGGTATCTTAGCCTTGGAGAGAAGTTTGCTTTGAGCCTTTTGAATTCTCCTAGTTATTCCTGGATCTTACAGCGAAAGCAGCAAATGTATCAGGACATACGCTTCAGTTGACCAACAGAGCCTCCTCTTGACTGCAGGTAAGAGTTCTGGGGTCGAGGTCAGTGATACTTAGGTTAGCGTAATAACTCCAGACATGAAGCTCAGGAAGCTGAGAGCTGAGCTTCAGTCTGCTCTGGATGCATTGCCGACCTTGGATAGAGCCTCTTCCCCCAGCGCCAGGCTTCAGAGGATCGGATTTCAGATAGGTGGAGAAATCATCCCACGCCTGAGTGCTGGTCACAGAATCCTAATACGAACAGTTCAGGAAGCATTCTGCGACGTGAAGTAGCAGATGTTGTGGAGGGCTGCAATTTGCTGCTATTAATAAGTATAAATGGCTAATAGGAAGCCAGTTTGCTCTGGGATCTTGGACAGCCAAGGAGTGAGTGCAGGCACCGGAATCAGCAACATATGCTGCTCCTCATTAGCTAGTGGTGGTAGCTGGGAAGCTGGGCAAAAAGTGCCGTGCGTTCTGCAGAGCCTCAAGAAATCATGGTATCTCCACACCTCAGTCCATCCCTGCACCTCACCCTCCCACTGTGAACTGTGCCTCAATGCCACAGCATCATCCTTAGCCACACCCCTCACCACGGAGAGAGCTGAACCCCTTTCCGCTGCACGAATGGAGAAGCCAAGGCCCACAAAGGCTGAGCAGCTTCCCCAAGGTCACTTGGCTGGGTGGTGGTAAAGGTGGAAAGGGAAATGAGGTCCTAGCTGCAGGCTACCACTGGGTCTCCCAGGGACTGCTGTTGGTTCTTTCCACATACCACCCAGGGACTGAAGAACTCATCATTCCACACCTATATCTAGGACTTGGATTGAAATTTTCAAAGCACTTTAGGATTGTTACTGTAAGACCAGGATGGGTTGGCTGAGTTCAGGGCTGGAGCAACAGCACGGCATCCCCAGAAAGCAAAGAAGCCAGCAATAAGTGGGAACCCTAACGAGAGACCAACGATTGCTTTCTGTACATTTCTTTCTCCTCTAGGGATCCTCTTTGGCTCTGGCAAGTATAATCAGAGAAGGAAATGAAGGTTGAAATAGCTTTGTCTCAATGACAAGTGAGGAGCTGGGGTTTGGGGAAGAAACGGAATTGGGTTTGAGTACTGTGTCTGCCACTTCCTATGTGCTGTGGGCAACTTCTTCACTCTGCTGAGCCCCGTCTCCTCTCCTCATGCTGGAGGGTTGAGGGTTACTCGGGATGGCACAGAGGAGTGTGTGAGTGAAATCCCAATAACAAGTGCTCATCTACTGTCGCAGCCTCTTACTCAGCTACGAGTCATCTCTCCCCCCTCCCCCACACCTTGTATTCAGCTCATGCACTGTCGGTGAGAACAGGCGTGTGAGTGAATGCCTGCCTTCGTGACTGCATGCATGCATGCACGAACGCAAGAATGGAGGCAGACAGAAATGCATGCCTGCATACAAACATAAAGGCATGAATGCAGGAATGAGTGAAAACTTGAATGAGTGAAACTTGTCCCTGTCAAGCTCCTAGATATTAAAAAAAAAACAAACCCAAAACAAAAAACCAAACCAAACCAAAAAACCAAAAAAATCCTCTTGATTTGGAAAAATATTGACTCTACTTTAAATCAGTCATTTTGGATTACTGTATCAAATTCAGATCATTGCCTCAAATCACAAATTGGTCTTCTAAGTAAAAGGTCCAAGTCTCTGTTCTCTACTGTATTATGCTTACATTGCATAGTTGTCTCAGGAGATCTAATCTCCGGGGCTGTAGTGGCAGGGCAAGCTGGACACTTTCCTAGGACAGCATGCTCCAACGGAGAATACTAGCAACCACACTCCCATCCTACCCAGCTCTGCCTGCATGAAAGAATGAACATTCTGGCATTTTCATGGTTAACAGGCTGAGAGGGATCTTGGGCCTAATCTTCCTCATCTCTTTCTTCTGGTTTCAGGCATTATCTGAGGCCACACAGCTACCCATGCTAGTCTTTTGCCACCTGACGCAACCATCATAGCTAGGATGCTATTTGTTGACCCAGTCTTCAGGTCAAGGCTGAAAGAAGAGCGTTGGGGGGCATAAGAGCTCCCTCCCAAGCCCAGTCTAGCAGGTGAAGAAGCAGCTTTTTTGTACTGGGGATCAAAGTGCTGTTCCTGCTCCAGCCATCTCTCACCAGTGACATTGACAAAGGCAATGGACTCATGTGAGCTGGGGCTGGAGACCTGCTGGCTGAGTTTTCTAAGCCCAGCCTGCTCAATGGGGGCCTTTGTTCCTGCAGCCAAGAAGGAGAGGGAGGAGGAGAGGCTGGCACAGGGACACCTTCCTCCACTGCCCATGGGCAGCCGAGACAAGCTGGTCTGGAGGCATATGCTGAGTGCTCCTCTGCTGGCTGGCTCAGGCTGTTTGTGGGAAGCAGCAGGGTAGGTGGATGGGCCCACCCGTCCCACCCACTGCTCTTCCTCTCCCCTGACAACCTCAGTCAAGGGCCAGCTACTATCCCCAGCTTTGGTCTGGCTGTGAAAACTGTCCACAGTCCATTCATGTGAACATGTGAGCAGCAGCCGAGGGGTGGGCTCAGATGTGTTGTCTGATCATAGCAGTGGTTTTTCCACATACCTGTCGATTCTGGGTCACAGGAAAAAAAAAATCCTGATTTTTTTTTCCTTGTAGACATTCCTGACTAGATATGCTCTTTGTTGGAGCAAGAGGCAATTTTCTAAATCTTTCTAGAAGTAATTTGATCCTGGGAAAGCCACTGTGTGCCCCAAGGAGGCATGGAAAGTGATACTTCTCACAGAGCGAGCCTTAAGGGTCCCTCTCTCAGGAAGCCAGGTGCTGCTAGTTTTAGGAGATGACAAAAACCATGCATGCTGTCGAGACACCTAACCTTGTTTCCTCCCTACGCCTCACTTGCCTTAAGGTCCCACATAACCCACAAGCTCCCACCCAGGCTCTGCTTGTAGGATGGGCCCAGGGTGCTGATGGGGAAAAGTCTTTGCTCGCTAGGTCACCTGTGACTGCACAGCTTAGTGTGTTCCTTGCATGAGAGCACTTAAGACAGGGAAGGGCACGCTAAGAGATCTGGCCTCAGTTTTACCGTCTTTGCCATCAAAACACCAGTGCCTGAGCATAGGCACATGGCTGTGGCTATTCACTGTGCTAATGATTATTTGAGAAAACCTGAATGTCCATCCACAGAGTGGATTATGGTGAAACACCCATACTCTGAAAAAAAAACACTGGTCTGATATCTACTGGCAAGGACAGATAGCCATGATTGATCTTTGAGTTTTAAAAATGTGATTCAGAAAAGGCATTTTATGACTCAAATTTTATTTTTTGACAGGGTCTTGATATGTGGCTCAGATCAGATTCTTTTTTATTAAACTTTATTGTAAAGGACTTGCCAAAAAAATGCAATAAGATTAGTCAGATTCAAAAATCTATATATCTCATTGAACGTCTATACAGTTAAAATAGCCATTCTGAAGCAGAAGAGCTTTGCATTGGATTTATACTTAGACTATCAAATATATATATTTTTGCGCTTTAACCCTCCCCCGCTCCCTGCACACAGTGAAACCCTGGGCAAAGTTAGTACCAGGAAAACAATAGCTTTATATTCTCTTTCATGGCTTGTCTCCATTGAAGGCACTGCACCCTTCTTCATCACCTAGTATTCACCTTTTCTTGTTCTCCTTTCTACATGTATGCTGCATCCATATGTACATTTGTTTACATCCATCCATAAATACATTACACGCTAGGATCTGCATGTGAGCGAGAGCATGCAGGTTTTGTGTGACCTCGCCTAACACACCTTCTACCTCCAACTATTTTCCTGCAAATTTTGTAACTTTTAGAGCAGAATAGTATTCCATTTTATACATGGAGCAGGTTTTCATTATCCATTCACCATAGTGAATTCTTACTCATCCTCCCTCTGGAGCATCCAGAGTGCTGGAATTACTGGTGTGCGCCACTATGTCCAGATCTGCTTTTAGCTCTCCAAGAGAACTGTGCAGCACAAAGTCATATTCATAGGCAGACTTCTGTAGTAAGGATGATTTCCGGAGAGAGAGTGGAGTTGTTAACAGGAGTTAACATGGGGAGATTTAGCTAGGTGAAGGAACATAGGAGTTGACGTAGGAAGATTTGCCCAGGTAGTAGTATGCATGCCCTTAATTCCTTAATTCTGGCACTCAGGAAGCAGAGGCAGAGGCAGGCAGATCTCTGAGTTCAGGCCAGCCTGGTCTACTGAGTGAGTTCCAGGTCAGTCAGGGCTACACAGAGAAACCCTGTCTTTAAAAAAAAAAAAAAAAAAA
>JADRCC010188905.1:2755-14185 GCA_019843855.1 Hylomyscus alleni
ACACACACACACACACACACACACACACACACACACACACACACACAGTCCTACCTAGAGGCTGAGGAGTAGCTCAGTTGGTAAATAGCTTGGTGCACAAGCATGAGATGTGTGTGACCCCCAGAACCTGTATGTAAAACAACCCAGGTATGGTGGTACATGTACAAATATAACTCTGGGGTAGGTAGAAAGGTAGGCCCCTAAGACTTGCTAGCCAGCTAGCCTAGCAAAACTGCTGAGTTCCAGGTAGAAGTGAGAGACCATGTCAGAAAACTCAAGGTAAAAAGGTGTCCTGAGGAACATGGAAAAATACCAGTGAGCTGCCTCAGTGAGGATAAGGACTACTTACTGGCCTCTCCAGTGAAATGTTTTATTAAGTCAACTGAATATTCCAGAATAGTCCTTATGCATTGAAAAGGTAGGGCCTGCCTCTGCTGTACTCAAGTACTCTTCAACTGGGGTGTCTGGCCTGGGCCAGAGGGAGTCTATACTTGGGTTTGGTAAAATCAAGCTTCAGGCTTCAGGCAGGCGAGTAGATTTTCACTGTTTGCCAAGGCTGCTTAGTAAAGGCTCCCTGACGTTCTGTTGAGTGGAATTCATCTGTGCTCAGCAAGAATGTGCTGTGATGGATTAGAAATGTCTTGCAGGAACACAGAGGGTGGAGTGAAGTCTTCTATTCGACTCTAGACTGGAAGGCATTTTCCCTTGTGATCCTAGATGGGGAATGATTTTCTTCTGGAGACTGTATGTACTTGTCTCGGTGATTAAACATCTCTGTGAATTAGGTTCATGTTACTGTCAAACAAGAGAGAAAAATGTCATCTCAGCGTCCCAGGAGCATGTTACCATTCAGATGGCGTTACTTATCAGACTTCTAACCAACTCTTCTTTCAACGTGATGGTTTAATTGTAGGAATTTTATTCTTGTGAATTCATCTAGGGAATTCTGTTTTTATGAGGTTCAATCCATTTATACCATTGGATTCTGCAGTAGATTTTACTGTTAAATGTAAGAAAAAAAACAGGGGTGCATAGCTTGGTTCCATCCACTCCAGAAAAAGCAAGTTAGGATGGAATCTAACGGCTGTCCACAGCTTTGAATCTTGGGGTCACAGTGTGAAGTCTTTGTGTATTGTGCCTCTGTTTCATTCTTTAATACTTCTAAATAGTTACATTAGAGAAGAGATGAGAGGAAGGTGCAGAAATACACTCTCAATAAATCCTCCTGGGGAAAATGACATTCCCTTAACTGACCCTATTAATCATAATAAGAGATATAGTAAAATATAATTAAATAAAGATTAAATAAAATGAAAGATATAGAATAATAGCTTACCTTTACTGTTTTTCTTTTTTATTTGCTTTGGTTTGTTTTGGGTATTGTGTGTTTTCATGGACTTGTACTGAATAATAAGTAGAGAGATGGAGGGCGTCTATGCTGGAGGAAAAGTTACAGGCGTGTCATAGTTAAACCAACCACTTTGAAGCAAGCCTCTGACAGTTGTGAATTTCTTGACCACTCTGAGCCCCTGTCTCTTCATCTGACAGTGAATATGCAAGCAGTTTCATCTCTATTAGAAGTTAGAGATGCTATGGTTCAGAGAAGCAATGACCCACCCTTCCTAAAGAGCCATTCGACCTTGTACTCTGCCTTGGACTGGGCTTGTGATTCCCAGAGAACAGGATTTAGTGGCTCAAACTGACCTCCAGTTCTGGCTTGGTCCCCTACTACTTCCAAACACCCTTCTGTATTAATTTCTTCATGTTGAGGTATTTGTAAAGAACTGGAAAGCTGATGATGACTTAACAGATGTGGAAATAATTTCTGCAGTAGAGCAGGGTCCTGATTGTAAAGCATTGTGGGATGTTAGGCTGAGTCTATAGAAGAAGATCCAAAAGGACTTGGGAAGTCCATGTGTGATGATCTTCTTCCATGAATGGTGCAAATGGGCTGTGAGCCTAGTCAAAGCTACTTCATGTTCAGTTTCGCTCAGCGAGCATCTAGAGTGTGGGACTAAGATACAGCTCAATGATAGGGTTCTTACCCAGCATGCATGAAGATTCAGTCCCACGTGTCTGCCCTATGACTGCAGGCTAATTACACTTCTTCCTTTTCTGTTGTGATTGAGGATAATTTACAACAGACTGTCTGAAAATTTCATTGAGAAAGCATTTTTCAGTGTGACCCATTTGTTTTAACCTGCTGGGTTAGAGCAGTCCCAGTACTCACTACTTTCCATTCACAGGGATTTCAAGAAATGAACTTTGATTATCTATAGTTTGAACTGTGTGCTTCCCAATGATTATACACACTGTATATTATTTCTCCTTTTTTTAAAAGATTTATTTATTTATTTTATGTATGTGAGTACACTGTAGCTGTCTTCAGACACACCAGAAGAGGGCATCATATTCCATTACAGATGGTTGCTGGGAATTGAACTCAGAACCTCTGAAAGAGCAGTCAGTGCTCTTAATGACTGAGCTATTTCTCTCCTGTTTCTTATGCACAAAGTCCCAAAGAAGGACTCAGCAAAAACAACCAAACAAACAAACAACAAAAAATGCTGTGTACTCCTTTGCAAAGTGATGGTTTCATAGTAATATTTTGTCCACAGTGACTCACTGCCCCCTTAGCCTATACAGTCCCCCTCTCTCTACAACTATCCTTTCTTGTTTGAAAACAATCCTTTTCTATTACCTGTTTTCAAGTTGTGATATGTGTGGGATGTATGTGTGTGTGTGTATTGTATATTGTTACATGTTATTAGGTTCTATGTAAGAGAGAAGACATGCATCATTTGTCTTTCTGGTCATGGCTTAGTTAGCTTTCTGGGATGATCTGCAATGGCCCTTTGCTTTCTCTCTTTGCTTGCATTTGTTTACCTACCATTCCTTATGCCACGTTGTGATGCTCCACCAAGTCCTCCCAAACTAAGCAGGTGCTTGCATGATGCCCTTGAAGGTTGCAGCCCCAGATTGTAAGCTAAAATAAACTTGAATTATCAGTGGTGGGAGGTGCCTTAAGACATGACAGAACAGTGCTGTGACTAGATGGTAGGTACTGAGGTGGGTAGCCTGGTAAAGAAGCTGGCATAGCTATGTGGGAATGGCAAGTCATTCATAAGTCTGAACAGAGAGACAGTATGCAAGGATACAGCTTTCTTAAATGCCACCCATGAGAGGTGGATTATGCTAATGTATACTATGCCTTTTCTTTCTAGTAAATGTCTTAGGAAGGACTAAGTAATACTTTTATATATAAGACCATATCTGGGAAACAAACACACACACACAAACATGTTACCATTATGATGACAGCATCCCTAAACACCACATGAAAGTGGCCCCACACTGAGATGAATCCTCTATATTTTCCAAGTATCTTTCTAAGAAGCTGTTTATCCCTCTGTGGGATAATACTCCTGTGTACCAAGTGCTCATAATCAGAGCATGCTCTTCCTCCAGTCCAAATTCATGCTAAGTCTCTAAATAGATAACAGATTCATAAAGCCACAAAGCAAGAAATTGATCCTCTAGGAACTGTTTTTACGCTACCTGACACACAGACAATAACTTAAGCAATTTTATCCAAGTAATTCAGATAATATTGGTCTGTGGTCGGTGGAATGCCATATTTTACTATCAGACACTTTTGATTAATACTGTCTGATAGTGACTAGGATCTCTTCCTGCTATAGCATAGATAGTATTTGATGGCTATCTCATTTCTTCTACACCTCTCCTGGATGTCTTTGCATTCCAAGACACAAATATACACATGTTCCCTTTGATCCATTGTTGTAAGTCATGGAAGGCATTATACCAAAATTCCTGTCTTTGACACAATGTTACTCTTTTGATAACTTATCATATTTTAAAGTTTATCAGCATCCTCTCCATGGAAATACCTGAAATTATTATTCAGGATTCATCCAGGATCTGAATTATGTGTAGCAGTGACTGGAGAGACATTCATAGTGTGTGTAGAAATGAAGTTTAGATCCAGAGATTCCTCCTTCACATACACTTCAGGAAAACCAAGGGAAGGTGGGTAGAATGCCCAGGGGTGTGCCTGTATGGGAATTTGAACTTCTTATAGGCATATTACTTGACTTAGATTAATATTTATGTTTGAGAGCTGCAGCTTAATACAGTTAAAGCAAAGAATAATCCTTACACCCATGAAACACTTGAACTGAGCACAGCCCTTCCTTTCTTTTAAAGAGTTCTTTAAAGGCTGCAAATCCCCCAGTGTGGCTACCCGACTGTGTAATTCCATATTCATTGTTTCTCTAAGTCTCACAATTGCACCCAGGAGACCCTGAGAAAGTCTGTTCTTCTCTGAGAAGTACACATCTGTCCAACATCTCAGAATTGTGATCATTAATACTGTTTGTGCTTGCTTGGGAGAGCAATTTGGACAATTTGAATCCTGTAGCCATTTATCAAAACATGCTTCTGATTTCCTGCCACGGTAACATGTGTGAGTTAAGATGTCTTCACTGAATGCCTGGGCAAGAAACACATACGCAACGTAACTCAGGAGAAAGAAAAAGGGTTCAGTGAAGGGTGGTGAGTGAAGCCAATGTCGTCATAGAACTGGTTAACTCCCGGAGAGCAGAAGCCAGGAGCGCGGTTAAATGGAGTGGTCAGAAGCAGGGATTTGGCTAGATCTCATGGGAAAGATCAGGTCAGAAGCAGGGATTTGGCTAGATCTCATGGGAAAGGTTTTGGAGACAACCCTCCATAAGTTTGTTATTTTATTGAGAATCTACTATATGCCTAACATTGTGCTTCTGATGAAGGTAAAATTGAAAGTGTAGCCAGCCATCCTGGAATTTAGGACCTTCCTACTAAAAAAAAGATAGCTCTAGCCAGCAAAATCAATCATTCCACATTGAAGGAACAGCCCACAAAGTGTTGAAGATGTTGTGTGCATGATGACCAACCCATTTTGTCTGCTGACTTGACCCTACCAGGTTGGTAAAGCCTGCATTTGTGAGGCTGTTTCCAGAAGCAGTGAGATCATGGGTGTTTGATTTAGAAGAATGGGTTGGCCAGTTGATGGATTCCAGACTTGGCTATTGGCCAGTGGTAGAACTGTGGGAGGGGAGAGCTGATTGGAGAAAGAGGGTCTTGGAATGTGCCTTTGAAGGGTGTGTCTTCCACTGCCCCTCCCTTCCCAGCCATTTGAAGCAAGCAGCTTCAATCTGCCCTGTTGGTTTCCTGCCTGCCCACAGCTCAGAAATACTAGTCTAATGACCATGGACCCAAACTTTGGAAACTGTCAGAAAATCTTTGAGTTGATTATCTTGTAGTTTTGTTTTGTTGTGTTTTGATCTTGTTTTATTTTTTTTGTTTGTTTTCCACATGAATGGGACTAATCCAGGGGGTGTTCCTAAGTGGGGAAAGCCTAACTATTTTTAGTGTGAGGAAGAAACTGGAGTATGATGGCCCAGCTAGGCACAGTTCACTCTGAAGTAGGCTAAGTGCAAAGAGTCATGAAGGGCAGGGTGTGACTGCATATCTGGAAACCCTTTGATATCACTATTACCTGAGAACCAAAACTAACGAGGCAGTAAGTGGACCAGATAGTGCCCAAAGTACACCAGCTCAGCTGCAGCATATTCACTCTTTCTCAGGCTCCTAAGACGTCATTTAGCTTATTATTTATGTGATGACTCTTATCGAAAGATGACTTTTTAAAACACAGAGTTACTATCTCATCATTTTGGAAGTCAGAAGTTTAAAGTCTGTCTCAACAAGTAAAGATTAAACGGTCCACTGGGATAGATTACTCCTGAAGCTTTTGTGAAGAAAGGGTCATTCTCTTGTATTTCCCTGCTTCTATAAGCTATCTGCCTGCCTTGCCCAGTGGCCAATTTCTGTCTGCAAAATGTGTTGAGTTCTTTGCCTATGAAGTAACAAACACTAGCTGTTTTCCCATCTCCCTCTGTCACTTTCAGGAACTCATTGTTGTCTTCTTGATGTCCCCTCCACCAACTCACAGAAGTCTTCCTGTGGGATGAGCCAATCATCACCCTTTGCTTGCACTGTTAATGTAAAATGTTCAGATTTGGGGAGTAGAATGTGGATACCTCGTGGGGCCATTTTACTCTCCACAATGAGCATAGTGAATATGCCATGCTAACCTCAAAGAATAAAGGAAAATTATCCAGTTCCCTTTTAGAGGGACCTTGCTGGTCTGATCATAGTTTAGAAAGCTCTCTGGTCTGCTGCAGGTTTAGAAGTAACTAAGTAGCTAAGATAGTTACCTTAGCTTATTGCTGTAGCAGAATGACTGAGACTGAATAAATTATAAAGAATGCGCATATTTGTGGTTCACAGCTGTGGAAGCTGAGAACACCAAGAGCATCACACTGGTGTCTGTTTGTAAGAGACCTCTTTCTGTGCCATGCAAAGTCAGTATCACTGGGTAAGATGCCAGTAAGAGAACTTCCTCCCTTAACAACCTATTAATTCACAAATGCATAGATGGTTTGGTCTTTTCACCCTTGTGACTCAATTACTTCCCCAAAATCTCACTAATCTAAATGCCATTCATAGTTGATGTTGGGCATTCCAATTCCAACACTTGAGTTATAGGAGGCAAACAGATCAGCCCACAAGTACTTGTAAGATCCACCTATGAAGACGGATACATGCAAATGAATTCTGGGTACATGGCCATAGCTGATGATTGGTTTGGTAGTCCTAGGGTCTACCCTAGGACTGTTGCAACTTCACCAAAAGCTTCCCTTGGTTTTTTTTTTTTTTTTCATTGACTTTTTACATGGTGACAAAACTCAGCTATGTTCTAAGGCCTGCTCCAGTCCTTGGGTTTCTACTGGAACAGAGGCTTCATCTTAACCAATGGCTTCTCCTGGCCTCTCACCATATCAAGCCTCAGCTGCTCTTCATGAACACTTTAAATCCTCCCCTTCTCATGCTACCCAGACCAGTAGCATTGGAGACCCTTACGCATTACCAAGCTTAGCTGTCAATCTTGGTCCCTTCTGGAGCACAGCTTCTGTGTGCTGACCCTGAGAAAATCCTCGGAGAAGAGTTCATCTCAACCATCTCAACCGTGCTGCTCTCTTAGTCACAGCTGATTACTCAGCCCTAGCTAACCAGCATTGATTGGCCCAGTAAAGCCAAGTTTCACTTCAGTGGTGCTGGTCTCTTGTTAATCACAGCTGATTCTTCAGCTCCAGTGGACCAAACCCCACAGATCCTTGATTCAAAATACCTAGCAAATGGCCCTGAGAGAAAGACTCGGGACACCTCTCCAGGCCTCTGTTGCCTGGATTGCTCTCAACACTGTTTCTCAGCACTCACAGAGCACTAAGCACCCAGTAGCCTTTGCAGCTTAAAGTTCCAAATTCCTTCCACAATCCTCTCAACAGTAACATGGTCAGGTCTGCTACAAGGGATACTTGGAGCATCAATTTCAGGTTCTAGTGATTTCTATTACTGTGACGTAGATCATGACCAAAAGCAATGTGGGAAGGAAAGGGGTTGTTTTATCCCAGCAGATAAGGCCTGTGCAGTAACTCAGGGCACTGACCTGGGGGTATGAACTGATGCAGAGCTGTAAAAGAATGATTCCTATTGGCTTGCTTCTCCTGACTAGCTCAATCTGCTTTCTTACATAATTCAGGAGGACCGCCTGCTGAGAGGTCCCCAAGCAAGGGGCTGGACCCTCCCACATCAATCAGTACTTAAGAAAATATTTCCAAAGGCTAATGTGACAGGACAATTCCTTAATTATAGTTCCCTCTTCCAAAATGACACTTGTCTGTGTCAAGTTGAAAAAAACCTAAGCCCCAAGTGGCTTAGAGAAGCTGATAGATAAGTACCTAAGCTCTCTTTCTGCAAGGTGGTCTGAAGTTCGAATCACCTTAGGGGACTGGATGTTTCTTCGGAGGAATTTCTCCTACCCTAGGGCGAGGTCTTGCCATCAGGGATAATTGCTTTCACCTTTGGGGGGTTGGCGAGCCTTCGAGGCTCTGCCCTTTCTAGGAACATTGACTTATCTCCGTGTGCTTCACCCTTGAAAGAGGATGAGATGGCTTCGGTAGACACTGCTTAGGGATTCACATGCCCATGTAGAGTAAGACAGGAGGCTTGCCCAAAGTTCAGGAGATAGGTACAAAATAAAGGCAAAGCACAATTACATTTCACTCTGCTTTTAGTTTCCTTGCAAGCATTAGTGCTTTGAGGAAAAGCAGTTCCTAAATGCCTCATAATTGTATGAAGGGCAGGTTTAAGACACTGGAGTGAGGGGACAGCAGGCAGAATTTACCTTTCTTCAGTGGCCTCCTAGCAGATACCAGCAGTGGGACAGGTACATACACTAAGAGGTCAGACTACACACCCCACTCATTTCCTCTAGGCACAACATTTGGTCCTCTCAGTGCTTTTAGAAGACATGTTTGGTGTTTGATAAATCTCCCCTGTGCATATCTTCTAATGCAGAGATAGGAACCTTATCAAGCTTGCTTCTGTTACGTGCTGCACATGGGCCAGTCTATGCTAATCACTTTGACATTTCCTGTTCACTCATCGGGAGAGGAATGTTTTAGCCTGCATTGATGGGGGCATGTGTTTCTAATGAGAAATCTGATGGAGCCAGGTGCCTTGAATACAGAGTACCTGTGAGCTGCTGCAGCTCGATCACTCCCTGAAGCTGCTCGCTTCCCTTTTGGACACTCTGGCTTAGATGTGCCATGGCTTCTCACAGTGATTTGTAGCTGATAAAGATTTTACTTTTAAATCCATCAAAAGGGAAGAGAAGTGGCATTTTGAAGTGGGTAGATGAGGGAAAAAAGAGACGAGTCTCTTGGTCTGCCTCCAGGTCTCCCAACTCTCTTCCACCTAATGCTTTGCACAAAAGATCACCTCATAAGAAATTCAGTGCAAAAGAAATGTCTTTTCATTCTTATTCCCATTTTCTGACATTCTTACTCTTAAAGTCATTATTAGTGGTGCAAACTCTAGCTATTAGGGAAGGTGAGGCTTGCCCTGTTCCGGTGTATTCCATTATCATTTAAATATACCACCCACTGCTCCTCCTAAGACCTTCTCAATAGAGGGCTCTTAGTAGACACTTCCCCTAAACTAAGTTCAGTAGGTGTCAAAGCAGGATGGCCTGGAGGGGGCTCCACATTAAAGTGAAGTGGGGACTTGTGATAATTATTTGGACAGTTCAGCATCCCATTATCACTCCAAAATTGAAATGTATTTCCTGCTCTCCCTTTCTTCTGTCTCCCTTTCATCCCCAATGAGTTATCTTTGCCAGCTTCCTCCTCCCAAAGGCACTAGTTTCCTGCTGACCTCGGAGAGCAGTGAAATCTGAAAGGACTTTATTGAAATGCTAGTTATTTCTAAAATAATCATGAACACATGGAAAACTACAGGCTGCTTTTGAAAGCAAGATCCATAGTATTCTTTGGAATGGACTGGATGCTATTCTTGGGTACTTTGAGTAATTGATTCTCAGTTTTCCAGGCATAAGATTTCTTTGGAGTGAAGATGACCCTGAACCTGGGGCTTTGTCATCACGAATAAGAATCATAGTTTCTCAAGAGACAAAATCAATTCTTCCCATGTGAAAGGCTACAGGCTATGGTCACATCCCTTGTCATCACAAATGTCAGCCGATCACATTTTCTTATCAGCAGAGGTACCACTGCTGAACTCTCTATGACTGCATGACAGATAAGTTGTATGTGTATGTACCTGTGCTGGTAGGGACAAGGAGGGTAATTTTGGGTGTCATTCTGAAGGTACCATGAGCCCCAGGGAAGTTCCTGTTTCTACCTTCCTAATGATGGAATCACAAGTATGTACTACCATACTTGATTTTTGACATGGGCTCTATGTGTTGGACTTAGGTCTTCATACTTATGAGCCAAGCACTTTCTTTCTCTGTTGTTAGCCAGGGCTGTGCCATTTTGTAAAGCTCCTCTATCTACTTGTCTTTGCTGGAATCTTGCTTTCCCCACCCTCATAAATGATTCTGCCTTTAAGCCAAGAACCAAGAGACCTCATGCTGCTCAAGAATCAGAGACAGCCTGATTGTGAGCCTGCATCATGGACTACCTGTCAATTATGTGCTAGACTCTCCCCTTCCTCTAAAAGCATGACACAAGAAGAGATTTCAGGCTGTGGAACTGATTTCTCCTCAGAGTCCCCACCATACTGCATTGGTCTGTCTGTCTATGCCATTAATGACTCTGCTAGTAAATTTCTTGTCCCCAAACGATAATCTTCATCAGTATCCCCCTTGGGAACTAAGCCCCAATACTTTTCAATCAGGTCTGGTAATCTGTTGTTTCTCACTTCTCTTCGCTCCTGTTGCAGGAAGTAGTAATGTAAACACAGGGGCTCCATTGGAGCTTTCCTTCTAGGATATAACCTACCACCACACATCGACATATAAACTCCTACACTTGTATTTAACGAAAGATACTTATTGAGGGTGTTACAATGTGGATCTTTCCAAGCAAAAGCATGGGTGGGATTGGCTATAGAGCATCAGGTTCTAGTCTGGGACTGGTGAGCAGGATGAGGCCAGGAACGTTAGTATGATGAATTGCAAACATTTACAAATGGGTTTCAAACACTGACATCCCAATAGTGACACCTTGTTGTTCTGAGAGTAGGTTAGCCAGTGGAAGAGCCAGGATCTATGTGACCTGGGATCTTCTTAAGCCCTCCATACTTTCTTCTACTGTTGAGTACAAGGACAGATCTTTCTCCCTAGTCAACCCACTTATATTAATGTTGGTTCTACCAACATTTACATCCAACCTTTTGACCTTACAACATGACATTATCATCTACATAGGTTCTGCACAAGAATCTTGTAAGTTAGAACCAACTACCCCCTCAAAAATCCCATAATGTGTGAATTTTGAAGAGGAAAACATTGACAACAGGTTAGACACAATTGAAAAGTTAAGTTGTCAAAAATAGGTCTATAATTGTCACTACAGCTGAAGGCCATCCATCTGTTCTCAAGCCTCCTTGCTATTCCTCCAAACTGCCTTTCTCTTACCACTAAAGGGACAGACAGACATGCACGCTTCTTGGTCTTCCCAGATGCTCCATCTCCTTCATGTTGTCGAAATAACCTTGGGCGCCTTTTCTCCTGACAATCTGCCCATTGTTAGTTAGTTCAGCAGATTCAGTTAGGAAACCTTTCTAGGAAGAAGGAAGGTTCCTTCTGGCTTCATAGCTGCCATTTAATACTTTCAAGAAGTTCTATGGCTGAGCCATCAAGATATTGGCAGTATCTGGGTAGCTAGTGCCTTCAATAGTGGAGTTCTATGTTGAAAACTGTACTGGGGCCATAGATGCAAGAGTTATTCTGATGGCCAGAGAGAGAGAGAGAGAGAGAGAGAGAGAGAGAGAGAGAGAGAG
>JADRCC010188908.1:1607-11825 GCA_019843855.1 Hylomyscus alleni
ATATGTGTGGTGTATATGTGTGTGTATGTAGTGTATATGTGTGGTGTGTGGTGTCTGTGTATGTGTGTGGTATGTTTGTGTGGTGTGTGTATGTATGTGTGTGGTGTATGTAGTGTATGTGTGTGAGTTCAGGCTCCTCCCACTGTGTGTGTGTAGGTCAGAGGATTGATTACCTTGGGTGTTATTCAGTGCCTTCTGCCTTGTTTGATAGGAGGTCTTCTGTTCCTTGCTACTATGTAAGAGGCTGGCTGGGGATTTCTTGGCCTTACTTCCCTCCCTGTAGAAGCCCTGAGATTACAGATGTGCCTTACTACATCTGGTTTTCGTGTGAGTTTTAGGAATCTGAACTCAGGTGCTCACACTTGCAGGGCAAGTACTTAACCCACTGAGCCGTCTCTGTAGTCCCTAACCCCTCCGCTCTTCTCTTATAGGTCTAAAGTACTTTCATGGCATCTAATCAAAGAAACAGTATATCCTGCTGTATTAAAATTTCATGAGAGTGGCAATTAGGGAAGTGTTTACAAGAATGATAATGAAAATCTAATCGAGAAACACTAGTCTAAGGAAATGTTAAATGGAATTTCACACGACATGTCAGGCACTGTAGAAGCTGTAGTCTAGAGGGCAAACCCATTCTTGGAGTCTAACTTGCCACAGAGAAGCCCTTACCTTTCCCAGAATGGAAGAGATTTGATAGTTTCAGTTTAGTGTCTGGTCTTCTGGAAACATGGCAACAGATTTAGAGTTCAGCCTCAACATATACTGTCAACAGGAGTCACTAGGTCACATGCGGTCAGTGGAGGGTCCTTGTACAGTCTCATTTCTATAAGGGTGAATTTTCTGTTCATGGGCCTAGCAAGGGAGCACTGGGGTAGCCAAGGACTGAGTCCAGCGCAGTCCACTGTATGCGTTATCCTAGTTATACAGTTCTGCATCCCCCTGCGGGGTAGCAGTGGCGATACCTTAAAGGTACTAAGAAGAGATACAAAGTTGCACATTTTGTTGCTAATTTGTATAAGCCCACCCACTCACTTCCTTCCCTAGTTCTCTGCCTTCGGTCTGCCCTGTCCAGCCCACCATCCTTCACCTTGGGTTGTGTCTCCCCTGACAGTGGCTTGGTGACCAGCTGGACTGACTGATACAATACCTACTTGTTTCAGTCACTCTTGAGTTTTGCAACACGGCACCATGCCACATCCACATAAACAATGCATGCAGAACCAGGCAGTTCTCAAATCATGCCTGAGCCTTTTCCTTCTCTGTCAGCTGAGTGGAAGGAATCTTCTGTTAGACCATAAATGTGAGGTTAAGGAGAGGCGTAGATGCAAGAGAGGAAGGTAAGTGATGCGTTCGCCTCACCTGTCGAGGTAATGTGCTTGAGCCTTGCTCACCCTTTGAAGCAGGTTCTTGTTGTGTCTCTGTTGCTGTTAGGGTTTTCCTGCTGTGTACAGACACCATGACCAAGGCAACTCTTATCAGGACAGCATTTAATTGGAACTGGCTTATAGGTTCAGAGGTTCAGTCCATTATCAAGGTGGGAGCATGGCAGCATCCAGGCAGGCATGGTGCAGGAGGAGCTGAGAGTTTTACATCTTGTTCTAAAGGTAAACAGGAGAAGATTGGCTTTCAGGCAGCTGGGATGAGGGTCTTAAATCCCACACCCCTAGTGACACACTTCCTCCAACTTGGCCATACTCCTAACAGTGCCCCTCCCTGGACCAAGCATATTCAAACCACTGCAGTATCAGTGGCTGACCTTGAGCACAGGATCCCCTCCTTCTGCCTCCTGAGTGCTGATACTCTGGGTAAGTACTACCACGCACAGGCAGAATGGACTGTTTCCAGTGTACGATGGATTGCCCATGTGCCTGCCCAATGACGACTCATGGGATCTGAAGACGTTAAAGCAATGTAGAACTGATGTAATTTCTTTTCAGGTTCATATTTAAGTTTTGCTTTTACAAAAGGCCTACCCTTGTCATTTTTGTTCACCTCTTTGAATGCTGTGGCAGTGGCTTCCTGGTTCCCCCATTATTCTCCTGGTGTCCCGAGCTTGGCAGCAGCTTACAGCGCCAGCCTCAGGGTTCTGCTTACCGGGTGGTTTTAAATGCTACTATGTTGCATCAGCTCTTTGGCCTGAGTTCCTCCTGGCCGTAGGAGAGGCCTCAGTGATAGTGAGGTTGCAATTCAGACATGGTCAGTCACCCTTCTCCAGGGACAACCTTGGGTTCTGGCTGGCTGGCTGAAGCCATGGCAGGATTCTGTCTGGACACTTTCAAGTACCATTTCTGGTGTCAGCTGTCTTAGCTTGAAGCCTCCTAGAGGGACATCCCGACGGAAGGATTTGAGATCACTCAGTGTAGGAAGTGAGTATGTAAAGCAGCAGTGGAGGAGGAAATGAGGTCGGGAGGAGAAGGGCATGGAGACAGAGCGTGATTTCAGGGCTGGCGAGATGCTTTGGTCCAAACGGCGCTTGCCAAACCAGTCTGAGGACCCGAGTTTGACCCTTGGAACCTATGGTAGTAGGAAGGAATTGATTCCTGAATGTCCTTTGAGCTCTGTGTACATATATATCTGTGCCACAGGGACACAGAGATGGACAGGCGCCCCTGCCCCTCCCCCTCCCTTTGGAAGCGTGCTTTAGTCAGTTGCCACCGTGGGGGACTGGGCTTTAATTTCCCTGGAGGAAACTGGAGAACAGGACTGTACTAGCTGGTTCTGTGTGTCAACTTGACACAAGCTGGAGTTATCACAGAGAAAGGAGCTTCAGGTGAGGAAGTGCCTCCATGAGATCCAGCTGTGGGCAATTAGTGATCAAGGGAGGAGGGCCCCTTGTGGGTGGTGCCATCCCTGGGCTGGTAGTCCTGGATTCTATAAGAAAGCAAGCTGAGCAAGCCAGGAGAAACAAGCCATTAAGTAACATGGCCTCTGCATCAGCTCCTGCCTCCAAGTTCCTGCCCTGTGTGAGTTCCAGTCCTGACTTCCTTTGGCGATGAATAGCAGTGTGGAAGTGTAAAGCTGAATAAACCCTTTCCTCCCAACTTGCTTCTTGGTCATGATGTTTTGTGCAGGAATAGAAACCCTGACTAAGACAAGGACAAAGTAGACTAACCCAAGGATGACAGTGTTTGTATTAGAAGGTTGGACCTCTGAAGTACTATAACCCAGGTGACTTAAACAAATGAGATTCACTGTCACAGTTCTGGCAGTCAGCAATCAAGACATAGGCTGGTTCAGTCTGACAACTATCATGGAAGCGTGTGTTGCGGGCCTTTCTCCTTGAATTGTAGACAGCTACCTTTTTCTCTTCCCAGTGTTTTCTTTCTATGCCTATTTCTCTCTCCCTCTCCCTCTCCCTCTCCTTCCCCCGCCCCCTCGTCAGGACAAGAGTTGCACTGAAGATTCATCTTTAGGATCTCATTTACCTCAGTCACCTCTCTAAAGATCCCATCTCTTAACCAAGTCTCATTCTGAGGTCCTTGGTATTTGGACTTTAATGTAAGAGTTTGGGGGTGGGGACACAGTTTAGCTCATAGTTTTATTTCTATGCCAACTCCTAATCTCATCAGCTGAGCGTTGGTCTTGGCTTGCCTTTATTTCCTTACACACCCAGCCTACCATACATGTGGCCAAAGTGGGCTCTGAGGCAGAGTTGTTGGGGATGGGTATTGCACACTCAGAAATGTAAACCCTAGCTGAGTGTGGAGGCCCATGTCTGTAATCCTAGCATTTGGGAGGTTGAGGCAGGAAGATCAGTAGTTCAAGATTAGATTGGGCTCAATGAAATCTTGCTTAGAGGAGAGAGTTGAGGGGAAAGGGGAGAGAGAGCTAGGCTTGTAGCTCAGTTGGTAGAGAACTTGTCCAGTATACATAAGCCCTTGTTTTGATCCCCACCATGAGCATGGTGGGATCCGCCTACAATCTCAGCCTTGGGATGTAGAGGTGAAAAGATCAGAAGTCCACGGTCTTTCGTTGCTGCATAGTGAATCTGAGGCCAGCCTGGGGTCGAATGAGAGAGAGGTCCTTGCTGTGTCTGCCCACCTTTGATGCTTTGAGGATGTAAAAAACTAAGTCAGACCTAACCCCCATCCCCCTTTTAGTGGAGAAGATTGTGAATGGGAGAATAATAGGAAAAAGGATATTTTTGTATGTTTTCCCCCTATAGGAACATCAATCTATTAATGGAAGAAATAACATCTGTGCCAAGAATCCGACAAGTATGTAAGCTGGGCACTTTTAGTTTACATGCTAATTGACTCAAGATAATGAAAGAACTTTTAGCTTAAATTAGTCTGATTCCACATCAATTTCACAACATGCATTTAAGTAATCAGGAATGATAAAATATGGCTGCCTACAGGGTTCTGTACAGGGTGCTGTACAGGGTGCTGTAATTGACGACAAGAATCAATATCTTCTCGGAAATGTTGGAAGGGTTGTCACTACTGGGGAATGACCACCAGAGGGCAGCAGAGATCCTGGCATGGGATCTTAGCAATGCTGCACCCAGCATGGCATAGCAGATGTCCTTTGAACCCTTTCTTGACAAGCCCTGTTCCAGACACTGACTGACTTCTACAACATGCTCATATTAAGTTTTGCAAGGCCAAAGCATGAGAATCCTAGTCCTTTTATGAATGACTGACTCCTGTTCAATTGGCTGGAAATTTTCTCTTAAGGTTAAAAGTGTTTTGCTGTCTCAAAGTTGCAATGAAAATTAATTCAGTCTATTAGAGGGAAATTTGAAAATCGGTTATAAAATTAAGAACAAGACTGTCTCTTTGATGAACATTTTGTGTCTATGATCTATCTTAATAGAAATATACGGGCAGACTGGGTATCCTGACATAAGCTTATAATCCTAGTACTTGGACTGCAGAGGCAGTGTGATCTCTGTGAGTTCAAGGCCAACATGGTCTACCTTCACAATGACACCCTGTCTCAAAGCAAAACCAACAAGTAGAAGACACCACACCACACACACAAAGCAGGAAGGCTGTTTGGCTTAATTCTGTTTTGCAGAACAAGTAGGTGGTACTCCGAGAACTTTAAAGACTAAAAGGATCGGGGAAGGCAGTGAAGGCATTCCAGACTAGGAGACAACCAAGTAATTGTATGGATGGGGGTTAGGAATAGTGCCATTGTGTGTAGTTGTAGGTACTCAGAAAACAGAGGCAGGAGGATGACCTGAACTCAGGGAAATGGTGAAAAGTTTTGGATAAGTATGTCTACTTTAATCCTTAAAGTATCACATAGTGTCTTAGTCAGGGTTTTACTGCTGTGAACAGACACCATGACCAAGGCAAGTCTTATAAAGAACAACATACATTTGGGGCTGGCTTACAGGTTCAGAGGTTCAGTCCATTCCATTATCATCAAGGTAGGAACATGGCAGCATCCAGGCAGACATGGTGCCAGGAGGAGCTGAGAGTTCTACATTTTCATCTGAAGGTTGCTAGCAGAATACTGGCTTCCAGGCAGCTAGGACGAGGGTCTTAAAGCCCCCCAACCCCACACACAGTGACACACCTACTCCAACAAGGCCACACCTTCTAATAGTGCCACTCCCCGGGCCAAGCATATACAAACCATCACACATGGTATCCCATAAACATACAATTGTGTATGTACTAATAAAGTAAGGAAGACAATATAGAGACACATTTCCATAGAGCTCATGAAGATACTATGCCATTTTATATAAAGGACCTGAGGATTTGCATTTCTGTATTTGTGAAGATGGAGCGGCAGAGGTATGTGGGTCCTAGAATCAATTCTTCGAGGATTAGTATATACAAAGGCCAGGACTACCAAGTCCATCCACATTCTAGGGAGCTTGATATTTTTTGTTGTTGAGGATTTGGGCTTATAAAATTGGGGTGTAGCTTTATGGCACAGCACTAGCTAGAGTCCTGGTTGGTACTTAGCTCTGGGAAACAAAACAACTGTCTCTTCTAAATCCCCTACTCCAACCCACCAACCTACTTAATATAATTCAGGGACGAGACATCACACAGGCCCAACTTGGGATCCAGTTCAGGGGAGGCTCCAAGGCCTGACACTATTACTGATGCTATGGTGTGCTTACAAACAGGAGCCTAGCATGACTGCCCTCCGAGAGGCTCAACAAGCAGCTGAAAGAGTCAGATGCATAAACTTACACCCAACCAATTGACAGAAGCTGGTGACCCCTGTGGTTGAATTAGGGAAAGGCTGGAAGAAGCTGAGGAGGAGGGCGACCCTATAGGAAGACCAGTAGTCTTAACTAACCTGAACCCCTGAGATCTCTCAGACACTGAGCCACCAACCAGGCAGCAAACACCAGTTGATATGGTCCCAGAACACATATACAGCAGAGCACTGCCAGGTCTGGACTCAGTCAGAGAAGATGCACCAAACCCTTGAGGGATTTGGAGCCTCAGGGAGCTGGGATGTCTGGTGGGGTGGGGTGGGGGTGGAGACATCCTCCTGGAGGGAGGTGGAGGTGTGGAATGTGGAACAATCAGAGGGTGGACCCGGAGAGATGGGGGATGGGGTGGGATAATGACTGGACTGTTAAAAAATGATTAAAGAATAAAAAAAAATTACCTATAAAAGTTAAAAAGAAAGAAAAAGAAAAAGACCAGGAAAGGTTGCATATGCCTTGAGGCAGAGACAGGTGGATCTCTGAGTTCAAGGTCAGCCTGGTCTACAGAGCTAGTTCCTGGGCAGCCACGGCCACTTAGAAGAATCCTGTCTCAACAACAACAAAGCCAAACAACAACCAAACAAGACCCACACCATGCACGCTGATTTCTGAAGTCCTTGTTCTTCCCTCACGGCCCCCTCCTGCTGAGATCTGCCTGCTTCTGCTGGGACTGAGGGCGCGGAGCTCACTGAGCTCAGTCCACTCAGTTTTCCACGCCACAATCCTGGAGTTTTATTTTAGGCTATACTACAGAGTGGGTGGTTAGTCTTTCCTCCCCTCTTGTAGATACCATGTAGTTGTCTTATCCACCCTCCCCCTCCCAACAAAACCACTCAGCTTCACTAATTCCATTCATCGGATATCATCTACTTTTGCCTTGGACGTCCTTGGTGCACATCAGAGAAGGGATTTGCCCACCAGGCGGGTTGACCTTTCAGGAGGGTTGACTCTAACAATAAACACCTCTTAAAGTACTTTAGAGGCATTTCATGGTCCAAAGATGAGGCCAGCTTTCTTTTTTTCTTTTATTAAAATCTGGAATCGCCAATTGAAACAAAGAGTGCAGAACGTACACTAAGAACTTTTCCGGTCTCATTTCTTTTTACCTTTTCTTTTTTTTTTTCTTTTTTCTTTTGTATTTTTGAGATAGGGTTTCTCTGTGGATCCCTGGCTATCCTGGAACTGACTCTGTAGACCAGGCTGGCCTCGAACTCAGAAATCCTCCTGTCTCTGCCTCCCAAGTGCTGGGATTAAAGGCGTGCGCCATCACCGCCCGGCTCTTTGTACCTTTTTGTCTGTCTTCTTCAAGCACATGTTCCTTATCTAGCCTGCAAATTTGTGTAGTAAGTATAACATCAAGGTGTCTGCTATAATCAAGTGCCTTTCATTTAATCTTCACCAATTTAATTCTTGTGACACGAAGATGGGAGTATCATCCCCTTGTTCACTTTGACCGGGCAGCGGTGGCGCACGCCTTTAATCCCAGCACTTGGGAGGCAGAGGCAGGTGGGTTTCTGAGTTCAGCCTGGTCTACAGAGTGACAGCCAGGGCTACACAGAGAAACCTTGTCTCGAAAAACAACAACAAAAAAAACAAAAAAAGAAGTTCACTTTGGATGGACATAATGTTTCTTTCCGGAAACGTGATGTAGATATAGGTTGACTCGAACTGGTTAGCCAGGTATCAAAAGAGTCAAGGCCTCTTCTGGCACTACATGGTCCAAGTAGAACATCTTTCTGCGAGCTGAGGAGGCAGAGGGGAGCTTTGAGCGCCTCCCTGAGGCCAGAGGCGGAGGCTCAGCCTGAGGCTCACGGGGCGTGGCCGGAGGCGGGGCGAGGGCTGGGGCGGGGCGAGGGCTGGAGCGGCCCCTGAGCGAGAGTAGGCGGAGCTTTTCGCGCGCAAGTCGTCCCTCGCTAGTTTGTCCCAAGTTGCAGCCCGTATGTCCTCCAGTTGCCGTCTCCGGTGCCCAAGTGGTGGAGGGTCTATCACGTGACATTCAGGAGGCCGGAACTGGGCGGCTTGCGTGAATTGCAGGACTTTGACAGAAACAGACCGCGACGTCGCGGAGGCAGAGTGTATGGCCGAGGCTGTGAAGCCCCGCCGGGCCAAGGCCAAGGTCAGCCGGACCAAAGGCAAGGTGAGGATGCTGTCACTCCCGTGCGAGCCCTCGGCTAGCCGCGCGCCCCGTGAGGTCCCGTGGGGTCCCGTGGCGTCCCGTGGCGTCGGGCTGTCAGGGCCGCCTGGCCATCTCCCTGTCCTGGCTTCACTGGGCTCTTTCTCTTTTGCTCATTTTCTTTACTTCCCACCTCAACGCCTGGCTTCGTGCGCCGAGGCAGCTTTTTCCTCCATCTTTCACTTCCTATCCTGTCCTGTGTAACCTGGGAACACTCCCGGGTTCTGGAAATGCACGGAGACCTGACGTCCTTCGCTTGGGAAGTATAGTTTGTAGATAGCAGTGATATGTCAGACCTCTACTTTTTCAAAATTCAGAGCGACAGTGTTATTTCCCGTGTATCTGATTGTTTACAGTGTGGCGTCAATATAGAAAATCAACACAGGGCAGAATCTAGACCGGGGGAACGGATTTGAATTTTTTCTGGATTGTTGCATGTCAGTGTGTCTTTTTTTTCCCCCTTAGGTTGACTTGTTTTTTAGGTGCCGTTTGGATTTTTCACTTTGCTCTTGTATACTTGCTGAGACGAACAAATTAAATTCTACCCTAAGGTGGTGGTTAGACCTATCTGTAGCTATAACTATTATATTTAAATAGGGCTTTAATTGTGTCACCCTGCCTGGCCTGGAACTCACCATATACCTTGAACTCCCAGAGGTCCAACGTGCCGACACACCTGATTACCATCTAGATAACTTTGCCTTATCCAAAACAGAATTTACACGAATTGAAATCAACAGTGAAGGCTGTATTACTGGTATAGGACATTTCCTTCCTCAGGATTGGTGACGTTACTGAGCCCAAAGTATAACTTTTTGTGTGTTTGGGAACAAGTTTTAACAGTGATTTGTAGGAACTGTATTTTATAGAGTGTATATAAAGTGTGTGGATTCCTTTTGTAACGTGGTATTGATCCAAAGGCTTAAGTTCAGGAAGTGGAGTGTCATGTGTTGTTGTGTAGAGGTTGCTGTGGCTTCTGGATTTGTCCCAGTACCTGGCCTACATTCCTCAGTGCTAACTACCTAGTAGGTGACTCCAGGATGACTAGTTGTGGTTGTGTGTCTGGTATTTACTACTGGATACTTTTGGTAGAGCCCTAATAGTGTTTTTACTCTTCTAGTTTGATCCTCTGTAAAAAGAAAAATTCTCCAATTCTAAGAGTCTGGACTTCATTTATCTTAGTAAATGTAGGTTTAAGAACAGAATCTTGAATTTGGATTTGCTCTGCAGACTTCATAGATTTTGTAGTCAGGCAGAGTGATGACGCCCGAGTCAATCGCCCAGGAAATGAGACTCAGCTGACTGAATTATGAGGCTTCAGTTCAAGGCCAGTTGGGGTGCATAGTGAATTCTAGGTTAGCTTGATGTTATTTGAGGAGACTCTGTCTCAGAAACATTGTATCACATTGTAAATTCTAACAACTAACAGGTTTGTCTAGTAATCAGGATGTTTCATGGTTAACCCTTCCCTCCCGGGCTGGTGGGCCTCCTTCCTCTTCTCTACAGCCTGGGAAGTTGTTTTCTTCCTTTGTTTCTTCTAGGCATGGATTGTTGTTGGAGTAAAGTTGGGCAGTGCTATGTATTATTATTTAAGTCTCCTTTGTGCCTTGTGAGAGCCACTTATTGCTTCCCACAAAAGGATTCTATTGAAACCCTTAGCTCTCAGGGGTGCTTACAGTCAGGACAAGCCAAACCAAACGCAACTGAACAAAGATGAAAGCTAGAAGGTGATAGAGGTGCCGTGCATAAAGAACAGTCATGTTAGAGTTTTGGAGGACTTGTGAAAGGCTTGGATGGGTTGCAGTTTCAAATAGTTGGACAGTGAAGTTCTTATTCAAGGGATTTTTTTTTTTTTTTT